>JANIIK010000866.1:10000-17500 GCA_027704905.1 Muraenolepis orangiensis | reverse complement strand
CGTTCTAAGGTGAGACACTTTGATGGTGGACCATTGTTAAGTTCATATAGTATTAGATGTTTATTATATGTTTATATCAAGCCCTACGCTACACCATCACTCATATATATGTACAAATAGAACCATTGTAATAAGTTTTAAAAGAATGTGATTGTTTTTTAACTTAATTCAACAATGTTTTGTAGGAATGGCCTCTGCTAACAGTTCCTGGTCTGAGGAGAACTTTTCCTGTTCCGTCTGTCTGGATGTGTTCAAGAGTCCAGTTTTCACACCATGTGGACACAACTTCTGTAGAGCCTGTATCACCACGTTCTGGGAGGACAAGGTCCAGTTCAAATGTCCTGTTTGCAACGAGATGTTCCACACAAGACCCGATCTACGGGTCAATACCTTCATATCAGAGATAGTTGATCAGTTTAGACGGTCCGTACCGGTCAAAGAGCAGCCTTGCGTTGAACCAGGAAAAGTTCCCTGTGACGTCTGTACCGGGACCCAGCTGAAGGCTGTCAAGTCCTGCCTAGTGTGTCATAGCTCCTTCTGCCACTCCCACCTGGAGCCACATCAGAGAGTCGCAGGCCTGAAGAAACATAAGCTGGTCGAGCCTCAGGACCGTCTGGAAGACCGGATGTGTAAGAAACACAATTATCAACTTCTGGAGCTCTTCTGCCAGACTGAACAGGTGTGTGTGTGTCAGTTCTGTACAGAGACGGACCACAAGTCCCATCCTGTTGTACCTCTGAAGGAGGAATATGAGCTGAAGATTGCCCAGCTGGGGAAGATAGAGTCTGATGTTCAGCAGATGATCCAGGAGAGAAAAAGAAAGATTGAGGAGATCATAGACGCAGTGAAGCTCAGCAGAGCAGACGCAGACCGAGAGCTAGCCGACGGTGAGCAGGTCCTCGCCGCTCTGATGCGCTGCATTGAAAAGTGTCGGGACGATCTCAACCAAACGGTTCAAGAGAAACTGAAATCCGTAGAGAGACAAGCTGAAGACTTCATCAAAGAGCTGGAGCGGGAAGTTAAAGATCTGACCAATAGGAGCTCAGAGGTGAAGCAGCTCTCACACACTGAAGACCACCTCCACTTCCTCCAGAGCTTCATATCCCTGAAGAATCCTCCACACACCAGGGACTGGACCAGGGTGGAGGTCCCTCCTCCATCATACGCAGGGACCTTGAGGAGATCCCTGGATCAGCTGAAGGAGACACTGGACATGGAGATGGAGAAGCTGCCTGACCTGGAACCAGCTGTAAAGAAGTGCATTGAGATGGAGAAGCTGCCTGACCTGAGGTCGACTCTAAAGAAGTGTAAGTGTCTGTTTAGTTTGAGTCATCACAACA
The DNA here is from genome assembly GCA_027704905.1 of Muraenolepis orangiensis. NCBI lineage: Eukaryota > Metazoa > Chordata > Actinopteri > Gadiformes > Muraenolepididae > Muraenolepis > Muraenolepis orangiensis. The sequence goes on along the minus strand of JANIIK010000866.1, from coordinate 16,160 downwards.
ACACACTAACTCTTCAGATGTCCTTCCACACAGCAGGAGGTGACGTCCTACTGGGAATCAACATGATGGTGGACATCATGTATGTTATCAATATATCAATATATTGATAACATACATCAGGGGTGGCCAACCAGTCAGAGGTTAAGAGCCAAACATGTTTCTATGTTACTGTAAAAAGATCATACACACAGTCACAGATGCCCCCCCCTCTCCTTCTCTCTTCTGTTCTCAGCCTTTCTCTGTGCTCCCTCACTCTCTTCCTCCCCTCTCTCTCTCACACAGACTAAATGAACATCTAGAACTTTACACACATACTCAAGATCCTCCCTCCCAAAGACACACACACCCTCACACAGACAGACACACATAGCTCTGCTCTGACAGATTTATTGTAAATGTCACACACCATAATATTGACAGAAATTTAATTAAACCTCTCCTACTAGTATTCAGAGGCCAGTTATTATCAACAATGAACATTGTGTGCACTCTCACACAAACTCTCAGTAAACTAACTGTGAACAAGTTCTTTATCTTCCTACGCATGTTGCTTCTTTAAATGAAATGAGTGGGACTTCTGACATTCCTTGCCTTGAACAATCCTCCACCTTGTTTCAGTTTTTGGTTTTCTGGAAACAAGATTTCAACCACGTCACTGAGGCATGTTTTAACAAACTCCCCTTCATTGTAGGGCTTTTTAGCTCCTGCTATGTTCCAAGCAACTTGATATGATGCAAGTGTTACGGTCTCCGAGTGCTTCCTTATTTTTTGGAAAAACTGTGTCTGCTTTTCCGCCTTACTTTTCAAGGTGTTTAACTTCTGCTTGTGAAGTTCAACACCTTTAGGGAATTCCTGGTGGATGGAGTGAGCATGGAGTGAGGTGAAATGGCGCTGAAGATGTGAAGCCTTGAAATGGGCTAATGACGTCTGGCATAGAAGGCAAAATGGCTTGCAATTGCGTTCTATAAAAAAAGATGAACTCTCCCACTCTACTAAAAACGTCCTATGGTCGTCTTCATATTTTCGCTTAGCTGTGCATTTTTTCCCTGCCATTTTAGGTTTGAACTCAGATGGTCAACTCAGATAGTGCTTGATAGGGTTTTCCCCCCTCGAAGGTGATTGGTTCACTGCATCGCAGGCATTTTAGTGATTGGCTCTTGGGCCGCATCACAATTAGACGCGCTGTCATGCTCTCATACTGACACCACTCACACTAGTGATGGGAATTCCGGCTCTTTTGAGTGAGCCGGCTCATTTGGCTCAGCTCACCAAGAAGAGCCGGCTCTTTCGGCTCCCAAACGGCTCTTCTATTTTACCACATATACCTTTTAGAATTCAATCTAATTGAGCCCTATTTTGACTAATTATTTATATGTGTACACATATATCACTTAAATTATTCAATACATCCTTTGTACTGAAGTATTCAAAAGTAAAACATTTTTAATATAAATGATTAGCTGTGGCCAATTGTTTTCATTGCATTTCCAGACCCTTGTACCTCTGATAGCACCCAATGAATGACCTGACCTGCTTGTAGAACCAGGCTACACACAGCAGATAGCAACACCTAGAACAACTTAAGCATAGACATTTAAAATAAGGACAGCTACTGTATTTTTGTATATTTGACATTTTTATTGAAACAAAAAGCCCTAACAAAACAGCAGGGCTCTATTTCAGTATAAACTATAGAACAAAAGACAGCAACAGCTGACATCAAATCTTAAAAAATATAAATGATCATAAATAAATAACATAATGAAAATAAATATATTGCAATGCTCAAAACTGCAGCAAATAACAGTCTCTATCATAAAAAAACATAATAAAAATAAATGTATTGTAATGTGCAAAACAGCAGTATCAAACAGTCTCTAATGAACTTCCCACGGTCAACTATCAAACGGTAACCTGTTCTTCTTCTTTTCAGGGCAGATTGGCATTGAGGAAGACCAAGTGCCTCAGCTTAGAGGGTTGATCCGGTTTCTTCTCTCCGTTATTATCTGCCCTGTTTCAGAACATACATTGGATTGAGAGCCTGTGTGAAGGAATCCCTTGTCCTCCACAATGGAAAATGGTTGGAAATCACTTGCAATCATTTTGGCCAATTCTTCATCCACTATGTTGTGTCTAGCTGGGGTCATTCATTGCCTTTGATATCCATTGTCTTATTGAGGTCTGTGTAGCTGTTGGTGTTTGGGTACCTGACGCATGGGGGGTAGATCCTGTAGCTGCAGCAGCAACAGGTGGAGTAGACCACTGGCAGAAGCAGGCAGTCTGCCTTTTGACTTCCAACTGAACTGTTGGATGCTCAGTTCTCAAGTGGCTGTGGAGGTGGTTTGTGGAGCTGCTCTATATGAGAGCTTCATGTTGACAATGCTGCATTCTGCCTTTGTGTTTGCACAATTGTTAAAATGCAGCCAAATGCTGCTTCTTTTCCTACTTTCACTCATCTTATTAGCGCGGCGCAAACGGACACTTCACCGTGTGAAGTGTCACCCCTCCCTCTGTTCAGCTATCAGCAGTGGCGGCTGGCCCATAGGGGGCGCACAAACAAAATATACACGCACACGCACAAACAAAATATAAAAAAATTAAAATAATAAAAAATATATATAAATTGGCAATGTGTGTGTGTTTAAAATATGGAATGCACCCAGAAATATGTGTAAAATATGATTTTAAAATAATTTGCGCAACATAATATGCTTTTCCGAGTACCCATATGCCTAGTACACTGCAGCCCCCCCCCCCCCGTTGGACTTCACGATCGTGACAACACCGTACAACAGTGAACACATGAGCTCCTACTGACCTCTACTGTTTACTAAAGATGCCTGAAAAAATTAACATTTAAAAAAGTGGGCGCGATGTCTGTCCCATGTCACTCTTATTGAGTTAGGGAGGGGGCGGGGCCCCATGGTCCGACCTGCGGGGGAGCCCCCAAATATTGCGCAACGCCACTGCTCCACACGTGATGCACAGCATGACATGCAGTCATGACAGTGACATCCAGTCACTGCAGTACGCGGAGCACCCGCAACTAATCAATAACGGCTCGTTGGCGGTGCGAGCCGGCTCCCGTTCACTAAAAAGAGCCGGCTCCCGTTCACTAAAAAGAGCCGGCTCCCGTTCACTAAAAAGAGCCGGCTCGTTCACGACCGACACATCACTAACTCACACACAGCGGCGTAGGGGAGGGGCCGCAAGGCACCCACTGCGGGGGGGGGGGGGGGGGGGGGGCGTTGGATGGAAAAAAAAAGTAGTAGCTGATACTTGTATGTGTATTTTATATGTAGTATTTCTGTGTAGACTCATCATGTCTTTCCTTCTCTCCCATCAGATGAGTGTGAACTCACACTGGACCCAAACACAGTCCACAGATACCTCTCTCTGTCTGAGGACAACAGGAAGGTGACGAGGGATGGAGAGAGGAAGTATCCTGATCACCTGGAGAGATTTGACTCCTGTCACCAGGTGTTGTGTAGAGAGGGTCTGACTGACCGCTGTTACTGGGAGGTGGAGGTGGAGAGGAAAGGAGGACATGTTGGTATAGGAGTGACATACAGAGGAATCACTAGGAGAGGAGGGGGTAATGACAGCTGGCTTGGATTAAACAACAAGTCCTGGAGTCTTTATTGTCAAGATGGTCGTTACGATGTCTGGTACAACGGTAGTAGAACAGTCATAGATCTCCTCCCCTCTAACAGAGTAGGAGTGTATGTGGACCGACCTGCTGGCTCTCTCTCCTTCTACAGAGTGTCCCCAGATGGAGGAGGGTCCTCAGACACACTGACACTCATCCACACCTTCCAGTCCACATTCACCCAGGAGGACCTCCTCCCTGGGTTTGGGTTAGGGGCTTATGGTTCCTCAGTGTCTCTGTGTCGCTTGTAGCAACACACACAGAAATACACACACACACATACATAGAAATACACACACACACACATAGAAATACACACACACACACATAGAAATACACACACACACACACATAGAAAAACACACTCACACACACACACACATAGAAATACACCCTCACACACACACATAGAAATACACACACTCACACACACACACACACATAGAAATACACACTCACACACACACACACACATAGAAATACACACACACACACACACACATAGAAATACACACTCACACACACACACACATATAGAAACACAAACGAACACATGCACACAAACACACACTCAGAAATAAATGTGTATGTATAAAAATATATACACACACACATAGAAACACACACACACACATAGAACACACACACACACATAGAACACACACACTAGACTGCTAGATAGACTGCATGTTTCACTTGAAATGCTCAGAGACAGCCGTATTAATTATCAGGCTGCGGTTAAGGCGTCGAGAGTCACATACTTCTCCGGCCTCATCAACAGCTCTCACAACCCCAGGACCCTGTTCACTACCATCAACTCTCTCATTAACCCCCCCCGTAGCACCCACCTGGATGTGTCCCCAACTAAGTGTGAGGAATTTTTAGTTTTTTTCACCACCAAAGTTGAGGACATCAGGAGGAACATCTCACCACCCACACGTAACCTAGCTCTCACTCTGGCCTGTTCATCCAACCTGCCCTGTTTTCAGCCCATCACTCTACCCACCCTCACAGAGATAGTTTCCTCTATGAAACCCGCTACCTGCCCCCTTGATACTGTCCCCACTGCTCTCCTGAAGCAGGTATTTCACACAGTTGGTCCCAGCATCCTCTCCATTATTAACAGCTCCCTGGCAACTGGTACCGTCCCAACCTGCTTTAAACATGCAGTGGTACAGCCCCTTTTGAAAAAACCCAACCTAGACCCCACTCAGCTCATTAACAACAGGCCAATTTCCAAACTCCCGTTTCTTTCAAAATTAGCTGAAAAGGTCGTTCTGCGCCAACTGTCTGCCTACCTGCAACAGAACGACATCCTAGAGATATTTCAGTCAGGGTTTAGAACTGGACATAGCACAGAATCTGCCCTCCTCAAAGTGTCCAATGACCTACTCCTTGCTGCTGACAACCGTGACTGCTCTGTCCTGATCCTGCTTGATCTTAGCGCAGCATTCGACACTGTAGATCACATGATCTTGTTAGACCGTCTCCAACATGGAGTAGGTGTCAGTGGCACTGCTTTAGCCTGGTTATCCTCATATCTCACCAATAGAAGTTTTTCAGTCAACATCGGCAGTTCCTCCTCCTCCTCCGCCCCCCTCTCCTGTGGTGTCCCCCAAGGGTCCATCCTTGGCCCCATTCTATTCTCCCTTTACATGCTACCCCTTGGTGTTATCATTCGGAAGTACAACATTTCTTTTCATTGCTACGCCGATGATACACAACTTTATATTTCCCTGAAACCCAATGACCGGTCCAAACTAGACAGTCTTATGTCCTGCCTAGAGGACATTAAATGTTGGATGGCACAAAACTTCCTCCAACTCAATGAAAACAAAAGTGAAATAATCCTATTTGGCCCCCCAGATTCTGTCACTTCCCTCACCAACAGTTTAGGCAACCTGTCCACCCTTGTCAAGCCCTATGTCAAGAACCTAGGGGTGATTTTTGACTCACAATTCAAATTTGACAGACAAGTGAATGCAGTAGTGAAGTCATGTTTTTTTCAAATTCGCATCATTGCCAGGCTCAAACCCCTTCTCTCCCCCGCAGACCTTCAAAAGATTATCCACGCTTTTGTTTCATCCCGCTTAGATTACTGTAACTCCCTCTATATCGGCATCAGCCAGTCATCTCTATCCCGCCTACAACTGGTTCAGAATGCTGCCGCGAGACTACTGACCGGAACTCGTAGGAGAGACCATATCACCCCTGTCCTTGCCTCCCTTCACTGGCTTCCAGTCCGCCAAAGAATAGACTTTAAGGTTCTGTTGTTCGTGTTTAAAGCCCTGAATGGACTGGCCCCCTCCTACATCTCAGACCTCCTTTCCCCCTACTCCAACATCAGGTCCCTCAGGTCAGTTGATCAGAGGCTCCTGACGGTCCGGGGGTCTAATCTTAAGCTCAAGGGGGGCCGTGCCTTTGCTGTCGCAGCCCCTAACCTGTGGAACAGCATCCCCACCTCCATTAGGCTTGCCCCCTCGACTGAAACCTTTAAGTCTAGGCTCAAAA
>JANIIK010000866.1:0-5000 GCA_027704905.1 Muraenolepis orangiensis | reverse complement strand
GCTGGAGACACAAGGAGCTAGCCTGGGAGCTAGGAACTGGAGACACAGGGAGCTAGACTGGAAGCTAAGAGCTGGGGACAAGGAGCTAGCCAGGAGCTAGGAGCTGGAGACGCAGGGAGCTAGCCTGGGAGGTAGGAACCAGAGACACAAGGAGCTAGCTCTGGAAGCTAGGAGGTGAAGACACAGGGAGCTAGCCTGGGAGCTAGGAACTGGAGACACAAGGAGCTAGCCTGGGAGCAAGGAACTGGAGACACAGGGAGCTAGCCTGGAAGCTAGGAGCTGGGGACATGGAGCTAGCCTGGAAGCTAGGAGCTGGGGACGCAGGGAGCTAGCCTGGGAACTTGGAACTGGAGACACAGGGAGCTAGCTTGGAAGCTAGGAGCTGGAGACACAGGGAGCTAGCCTGGGAGGTAGGACCTGGAGACAGGGAGCTAGCCTTGGAGATAGGAATCTGGAGACATAGGGAGCTTGCCTGGGAGTTAGGGACTGGAGACACGGGGAGCTAGCCTGGGAGCAAGGAACCGGAGACACGGGGAGCTAGCCTGGGAGCTAGGAACCGGAGACACAAGGAGCTAGCTCTGGAAGCTAGGAGTTTGAGATACAGGGAGCTAGCCTGGGAGCTAGGAACTGGAGACACACGGAGCTAGCCTGGAAGCTAGGAACAGAAGACATAGGGAGCTAGCCTGGGAGCTAGGAACAGGAGACACAGGGAGCTAGCCTGGGAGCTAGGAACTGGAGACACTGGGAGCTAGGAACTGGAGACACTGAGAGCTAGGAACTGGAGACACAGGGAGCTAGCCTAACAGCTAGGAACAGGAGACACAGGGAGCTAGCCTGGGAGCTAGGAACTGGAGACACTGGGAGCTAGGAACTGGAGACACAGGGAGCTAGCCTGGGAGCTAGGAACTGGAGACAATGGGAGCTAGGAACTGGAGACACAGGGAGCTAGCCTGGGAGCTAGGAACTGGAGACACAGGGAGCTAGCCTGGGAGCTAGGAACTGGAGACACAGGGAGCAAGCCTGGAAGCTAGGAGCTAGAGACACAAGGAACTAGCCTGGAAACTAGGAACTGGAGTTAAGGTTGAGTTTTGCTATTTTAAGATTTACAATTAGGAATTAGGAATTCAAAAATTAATTTGATATTATTGTTTTATCTTTGTTCTTTTCCTTTAATTTCTTTGTATATGTTAATTGTGGATGCTTAGTCAGCGAGGGCCTGCAGACATTGAGGAGGAAGTCCCTTAAGGAGCTGGTCTAAGTGGGACAGGGTGAACCCAGCGCTCCCTGCTGGTCAGTTGTCAAGTGAAGAGTCCCTTCCCCGTCCTTTCCTTCCCTTGTAGGATCTCAATCTGTTTGTGTGTGTGTATGGTGTGTGTGTGTGTGTGTGTGTGTGTGTGTGTGTGTGTGTGTGTGTGTGTGTGTGTGTGTGTGTGTGTGTGTGTGTGTGTGTGCGTGCATGCATGCATGCGTGTGTGTGTACGCCTGTATTTGTGTAGCTGTATCTGTGTGTGTGTGCGTGTGTGTGTCTGTCTCTGTCTATCTGTCTATCTGTCTATGTGTGTGTGTGTGTGTCTATCTGTGTGTGTGTGTGTGTGTGTGTGTGTGTGTGTGTGTGTGTGTGTGTGTGTGTGTGTGTGTCTGTGTCTGTGTTTGTGTGTGTTTGTGTCTGTGTGTGTGTCTGTGTGTGTATTTGTGTGTGTTTGTATCTGTGTTTGTCTGTGTGTGTGTATGTGTGTGTCCGTGTGTGTTTGTATCTGTGTGTATGTCTGTGTGTGTGTGTATGTGTGTGTGTCTGTATCTGTTTGTGTGTTTGTGTATGTGTGTGTGTGTATGTCTGTGTGTGTGTGTATGTGTGTGTCTCTCTCTCTCCTCCTCTCTTCTCCTCTCTCCTCCTCTCTCCTCCTCTCTCCTCCTCCCCTCTCTCTCTCTCTCTCTCTCTCTCTCTCTCTCTCTCTCTCTCTCTCTCTCTCTCTCTCTCTCTCTCTCTCTCTCTCTCTCTCTCTCTTTCTCTCTCTCTCTCTCTTGTTGGTTCTGGCTTGACGCCAGGGGGGCGGGGCCGCGAGGTGACGTCACGTTTGAGGAAATGAATCGTACTGGAGACCAAGCAGGAAGACGCGACGTAGAGATAACAGTTCCTCTTTGAGACGCGACGCGGAGATAAACATTTGAAAGAACACCAGCCTTTGTCCAACTAAGCGGTGGACAGCGTTCTAAGGTGAGTAGTGAGTGTTGACCAAGGGCTTCAAAGAGTTAGTTCTGCACCAGGGAGCCTGTTCCAACGGACACACTTTGATGGTGGACCATTGTTAAGTTCATGTAGTGTTAGATGTGTATTATATGTTTATATCAAGCCCTACGCTACTCCATCACTCATATACATAGAGATATATACACATATAGGAACATTAGAACCACTTTAAACTGTTGTCTAAACACCTTAATACGTTTTAAAAAGATCGTTTTTTTAGTGGTAGTAGTAGAATTTGAGTAGTAGTAGTTTAAACTGTTGTCTAAACACTTTAATACGTTTTTAAAAGATCGTTTTTTTTAGTAGTAGTAGTAGTAGTAGTAGTAAAATTCGAGTAGTAGTAGTTGTTAGTAGTAGTAGTAGTAGTAGTCGTCGTAGTAGTGGTAGTAGTAGTGGTAGTAGTAGTGGATTGTAGGAGTAGTAGTTGTAATAGTAGTAGTGGTAGTAGTAGTAGTAGTAGTAATCATTCGTATATATGTAGTAGTAGTAGGTGTAGTAGTAGTAGTAGTAGTATTATTAGTTGTTGTATTAGTAGAAGAAGTGGATGGTAGTAGTAGTATGAGTTGTAGTAGTAGTAGTATTATAAGTAATAGTAGTAGTAGTAGTATTAGTGTGTGTGTGTGTGTGTGTGTGTGTGTGTGTGTGTGTGTGTGTGTGTGTGTGTGTGTGTGTGTGTGTGTGTGTGTGTGTGTGTGTGTGTGTGTGTGTGTGTGTGTGTGTGTGTGTGTGTGTGTGTGTGTGTGTGTGTGTGGATAGCGTTGTCTCCACACTACCCTCCCCCATCTTCTTGATGCCCTCTTTGAACACCCGCACCCCACGCTCAGCACAGCCATTCGAGGACGGATGGTATGGTGCTGTTGTCACATGCTTTATGCCGTTTGTTTTAAGGAAGTGTTTGAACTCTGCACTGACCAGACTTGGTCCATTATCACTAACCAGGACTACCAGGTGGCAAAAATGCTCCTCAATTTCTTCACAGTCATGGATGAAGTAATAGACTGCATTGGGTGAGCCTCAATCCACTTTGAATAGGCGTCAATGACTATTAAAAACATCTTTCCATATACTGGCCCACAAAAATCCACATGCAGCCTCATCCAAGGTTGGTCTGGCCACTCCCACGGGGGTAAAGGTGCTGCTGCTGGGACGGCTTGGTTCAACTGACATGCATGACATCTGCGCACTGCTGACTCTAAATCTGCATCCATGTTTGGCCACCACACATCACTGTGGGCCAATGTTTTCATTCTTGAGACCCCTGGATGAGCCTCATGAAGCTCCTTGATCATAGTCTGTCTTCCTTGTGGTGGTATTATCAATCTACTTCCCCACAGGATGCACCCGTCCTCCACACTCAGTTCATGTTGTCGTCTCGTGTAAGGCCGTATTTCTGGGTCGGTGCTGTGTGAGGGCCAGGAGCCCTGCAACAGCCACTGGTGGACTCTGGACAGGATAGGGTCCCGACGAGTCCAGTCCCGGATGTGTTTTACCTGCAGTGGTGTACCATTCATATGCTCCATAAGCAGCACCACCTCTTCCTCCTGTGGTATATTTCTGGGCTTTATGGGCAGTGGGAGTCTGCTCAGTGCGTCTGCATTCCCGTTTTTTGAGCCCTCCTTATACTCCAAGGTGTACTCATAAGCGGCTAAAAGTAATGCCCATCTTTGCATTCTGGCTGCCGCGAGTTGTGGGATGCCCTTACTCTCTCCCAAAAGGCCTAGCAGGGGTTTGTGATCAGTTGCAATAGTGCAGTGTTTTCCAAACAGATACTGGTGGAATTTTTTAAGACCAAAATGATAGACAGCGCCTCTTTCTCTAGCTGTGAATATCCCCGTTCTGCTGATGACAGTGACCGTGACATGTATCCGATTGGCCTGTCGGAGCCATCTGGAAACCGGTGTGGTAATACTGCTCCGACGCCATAAGGTGATGCATCACAAGCCAAGTAGAGTGGCTTTGTCTCATCAAAATGCACTAATAATTTTTCAGACTGGAGGCACTTTTTTGCCTCCTCAAATGCCTGGGTCTGACCTTTTTCCCATCTCCATGGGGTCTCTTTTCTCAAAAGCTTGTGTAGTGGCTCCAATATGGTAGACACATTTGGCAGGAACCTGTGATAATAGTTTAGCATGACCAGGAAAGACTTTAACTGTGTCTGGTCAGTCGGCTGTGGGGCATTTACAATGGCCTGTACCTTGTCAGCCACTGGTTGAATCCCTTTGTGGTTAATTTGGTAACCCAGGTAAACAAGCTCTGGTACCATGAACACACATTTGTCTCTCCTCAGACGCAGTCCTGCAGCTGAGAGTCTCTTCAGCACTACCTCTAAGTGGTGTAGATGGCTGGCATCGTCGTCACCTCACCACTTGGGGAAGGCCTTGTAGTAGGTTATCCATGGTGCGCTGGAATATGCCTGGTGCTGATGACACACCATAGGGTAGCCTGGTGTACTGATACAGACCCCGGTGGGTGTTTATTGTTGTGAATTTCTTAGATTCTTCATTCAGTGGGAGCTGTTGATAGGCCTGTGACCAATTTTGTGAATTTCTGCGCCCCCCCCTAATACCGCCAACAAGTCCTCTGTTTTTGGAATAGGGTAGTTGTCCAACTTGGACACTGGATTCACTGTCACTTTATAGTCCCTCATATTGGGGTTGTCTTGTCTGGTTTTAGTGTGGGCACGATGGGAGCTGCCCTCTCCAATCTGACCAACTCTGTCTCCACTTTCTCTTTGAGAGCATAGGGTAATGGC
>JANIIK010000865.1:47500-49551 GCA_027704905.1 Muraenolepis orangiensis | reverse complement strand
ACCGCTTGGTCGTCACCATCTTTTCCATCCCTCCAATACCGTGGACAATCAGCTTGATGTTTTCACCAGTCAGTCCGAGGCGTTTGGCCGCATCGTTCGCGTTGTAATTGGTATCCGATGCGAGGTCGATAAGGGCGCTGATCAACTGGCCAGAATTCGTTGTTACTTCCAGCAACATCATAACCACTGGGGATTCCTTCTGTTCAACACCAGTATTGGTGCACATTGTAGTCGAGGCTCTGTTAGAAAATGCCTTTCTGACCTCTGCCCTTAGGTTTTCCGGGACTTTAGAAAGGGCCTCTTCTTGGATGCTGGTCAGGCCTTTCTTCTCCACCTTTGAGCCACCTTGCCCCTCACAGCCGCTCTCCTTCCTCTGAGTAGTGGGCTTTGGGCAGAGCAGGTAGTTGTTTGGCGGCTCCTCTCTCCTACAGCCTGATTTGCCGCAGAGGAACCCTTGGTTACAACGGCCATCCCTTGGGTGGATGCTCAAACACCGACAGCATGTGCCATGAGCCCTTAGATGAGCCTTTTTCTTCGCCAGGTCCAACTCTTTGAAGGTTCTGCATGCAAAGAGCTTGCCAGGGTGCGCCTCATCGCCGCAGCAGGTGCAGGAGCTTAACTGCTGCTTTGTCTGAGGACCTCTTTGGCCTGAAGTGGCTCTGGAAAAGGATTTTCTCACTCCCTTATCCGGTTTGTCATCCAGGCTTTTCTCCGAGGAGTTCCTCTCTCCAGGACTTGCTTCTAGCTGGTCAAGCTCCTCCAGGATTGCCTCCTGCTTTTTTAGGAATTGAAGCAAGCACTCAAAGTGGTCCTGGGGAACAAACCCATTGGCGGGTTCATGTTTGTGAGCAATCCATTCCTTCTTTAGGGAGCTAGGCAGTTTGCTTTCTAGGGACTGAGCGACCAAACGGTTCTTTATAACGTCCTCTTCTCCTAAAATCAGGAGATTATTTAGAGCCCTCTCCACTGCCTGGATCAGTTCAATAGCCTTCCTTGGGTTGTTTCCCTTCACGGGGGGTAGGCCCTGGACCTCACTTGCGATCAGCTGGACGATCTTAGCTTTATTCCCATACCTGTTGGCAAGGCGATTGAACATATCATCTGCAGACTTGCAGCTAGATAGGACTAGGTCCCTTTTCACCTTCTCACTCAGGCTTGCAAGAAGGTGGAACCTTGTCACTCCAAAAGTCCTCTGCGGGTTCCCAAGCAGCTCGAGCTCCTCCCACTCTGCCTTCCACAGGTAATAATCGACCATGTCCCCAGAAAATGTGGGGAGGCGTGCTCTCTCGAGTGGAAACTGGACTCTGGGTTGCATATAAGGAAAGATGCCTTGTGGAGCATTTGGGTACCCTAGCAGTGTGCCAGCGACATTTGGTGCAGCGCTGGTCCCAGCCAGAGACTGGATACCGGCTCCAGAACTTCTTGGAAGTGGCCCCGACGGACCGAGCGGGTTTACATAACCTGCAGCGATTTCCTGCTTGACACCGGGAGGCTCACTGAGAGAGAGAGGTTGATCATCTCTAATGGATCCAAGCGGATCTGGATGGGCTGGCACTTAACCTCTCCTCTTCCTCCTCCTCGCTCCAAGCAAAGCCCTTTCGTGACTTCAGGTTCATCCGCCGCCATTTCCGCTCCCAGTCACTCTGTAAGTCTCTTAGCCCGTCTTCTTGCTTTTTAAGCTCCTTTGTCTTGGTGCTGGAGACAAGACCTTCCCAAGCAGCCATTTTCTGCCCGAACCTGTGGATTTTCTCGCCCAGGCTCTCTCTCTGCACATCAAAGTCCTCCGCTAGTAACTCCTTCAAATCCAGCGCTTCTAATTCAGCCTGGTCCTCTTACTGAAGGCAGTCTGCGCGACCGAGCGCTTTCCCTTTAGGGCTTCCAGCACAACGGAATCCATCACCCTTTCTTAGAGCTGCCCAAGGTTTCTCCGACACTGGCAGGGGGTCCGTTGGACCTTTCCCTCCCTCCGTCGCGCTCCTCTTCCGGGCAATACTATTCGGGGCAGATTCGGCTGGACGCTTGGGCCCGTGGTTTATAACTGTCAAGTTTGT
>JANIIK010000865.1:35000-42500 GCA_027704905.1 Muraenolepis orangiensis | reverse complement strand
GTGAGTGTGTATTTCTATGTGAGTGTGTGAGGGTGTATTTCTATGTGTGTGTGTGTGAGTGTGTATTTCTATGTGTGTGTGTGTGTGTATTTTTCTATGTGTGTGTGTGTGTATTTTTCTATGTGTGTGTGTGTGTATTTCTATGTGTGTGTGTGTGTGTATTTCTGTGTGTGTGTGTGTGTGTATTTCTATGTGTGTGTGTGTGTGTATTTCTGTGTGTGTGTGTGTGTGTATTTCTATGTGTGTGTGTGTGTGTATTTCTGTGTGTGTGTGTGTGTGTATTGATATGTGTGTGTGTGTGTGTATTTCTGTGTGTGTTGCTACAAGCGACACAGAGACACTGAGGAACCATAACCCCCTAACCTAAACCCAGGGAGGAGGTCCTCCTGGGTGAATGTGGACTGGAAGGTGTGGATGAGTGTCAGTGTGTCTGAGGACCCTCCTCCATCTGGGGACACTCTGTAGAAGGAGAGAGAGCCAGCAGGTCGGTCCACATACACTCCTACTCTGTTAGAGGGGAGGAGATCTATGTCTGTTACACTACCGTTGTACCAGACAGAGTAACGACCATCATGACAAACAAGACACCAGGACTTGTTGTTCACTCCAAGCAAGCTGTCATCAACCCATCCTCTCCTAGTGATTCCTCTGTATGTCACTCCTATAGCAACATATCCTCCTACTTTCCTCTCCATCTCCACCTCCCAGTAACAGCGGTCAGTCAGACCCTCTCTACACAACACCTGGGGCCAGGAGTCAAATCTCTCCAGGTGATCAGGATACTTCCTCCCTCCATCCATCGTCACCTTCCTGTTGTCCTCAGACAGAGAGAGTTCTCTGTAGGCTGTGTTTGGGTCCAGTGTGAGTTCACACTCATCTGATGGGAGAGAAGGAAAGACATGATGAGTCTACACAGAAACACTACATATCAAAGTATCAGCTACTACTTTGTTTTCCCATCCAACACGTCATGCTGTGCATCACGTGGTGCATCACAGACATGATACATTATTATACATTATTATATACATACATTATTATGTTTTTTTATGATAGAGACTGTTATTTGCTGCAGTTTTGAGCATTGCATTATATTTATTTTCATTATGTTATTTATTTATGATCATTTATATTTTTTAAGATGTTATGTCAGCTGTTGCTGTCTTTTGTTCTATATTTTATACTGAAATAGAGCCCTGCTGTTTTGTTAGGGCTTTTTGTTTAAATAAAAATGTCAAATATACAAAAATACAGTAGCTGTCCTTATTTTAAATGTCTATGCTTAAGTTGTTCTAGGTGTTGCTATCTGCTGTGTGTAGCCTGGTTCTACAAGCAGGTCAGGTCATTCATTGGGTGCTATCAGAGGTACAAGGGTCTGGAAATGCAATGAAAACAATTGGCCACAGCTAATCATTTATATTAAAAATGTTTTACTTTTGAATACTTCAGTACAAAGGATGTATTGAATAATTTAAGTGATATATGTGTACACATATAAATAATTAGTCAAAATAGGGCTCAATTTGATTGAATTATAAAAGGTATATGTGGTAAAATAGAAGAGCCTTTTGGGAGCCGAAAGAGCGGCTCTTCTTGGTGAGCCGAGCCAAATGAGCCGGCTCACTCAAAAGAGCCGGAATTCCCATCACTAGTGTGAGTGGTGTCAGTATGAGAGCACGACAGCGCGTCTAATTGTGATGCGGCCCAAGAGCCTATCACTAAAATGCCTGCGATGCAGTGAACCAATCACCTTCGAGGGGGGAAAACCCTATCAAGCACTATCTGAGTTGACCATCTGAGTTCAAACCTAAAATGGCAGGGAAAAAATGCACAGCTAAGCGAAAATATGAAGACGACCATAGGACGTTTTTAGTAGAGTGGGAGAGTTCATCTTTTTTTATAGAACGCAATTGCAAGCCATTTTGCCTTCTATGCCAGACGTCATTAGCCCATTTCAAGGCTTCACATCTTCAGCGCCATTTCACCTCACTCCATGCTCACTCCATCCACCAGGAATTCCCTAAAGGTGTTGAACTTCACAAGCAGAAGTTAAACACCTTGAAAAGTCAGGCGGAAAAGCAGACACAGTTTTTCCAAAAAATAAGGAAGCACTCGGAGACCGTAACGCTTGCATCATATCAAGTTGCTTGGAACATAGCACGAGCTAAAAAGCCCTACAATGAAGGGGAGTTTGTTAAAACATGCCTCAGTGACGTGGTTGAAATCTTGTTTCCAGAAAACCAAAAACTGAAACAAGGTGGAGGATTGTTCAAGGCAAGGAATGTCAGAAGTCCCACTCATTTCATTTAAAGAAGCAACATGCGTAGGAAGATAAAAAACTTGTTCACATTTAGTTTACTGAGAGTTTGTGTGAGAGTGCACACAATGTTCATTGTTGATAATAACTGGCCTCTGAATACTAGTAGGAGAGGTTTAATTCAATTTCTGTCAATATTATGGTGTGTGACATTTACAATAAATCTGTCAGAGCAGAGCTTTGTGTGTGTGTCTGTGTGAGGGTGTGTGTGTCTTTGGGAGGGAGGATCTTGAGTGTGTGTGTAAAGTTCTAGATGTTCATTTAGTCTGTGTGAGAGAGAGAGGGGAGGAAGAGAGTGAGGGAGCACAGAGAAAGGCTGAGAACAGAAGAGAGAAGGAGAGGGGGGGCCATCTGTGACTGTGTGTATGATGTGGCTCTTTTTACAGTAACATAGTAACATTTTTGGCTCTTAACCTCTGACTGGTTGGCCACCCCTGATGTATGTTATCAATATATTGATATATTGAAAAGATACATGATGTCCACCATCATGTTGATTCCCAGTAGGACGTCACCTCCTGCTGTGTGGATGGACATCTGAAGAGTTAGTGTGTTGTTGTGATGACTCAAACTAAACAGACACTTACACTTCTTTAGAGTCGACCTCAGGACAGGCAGCTTCTCCATCTCCATGTCCAGCGTCTCCTTCAGCTGATCCAGGGATCTCCTCAATGTCCCTGCGTATGACGGAGGAGGGACCTCCACCCTGGTCCAGTCCCTGGTGTGTGGAGGATTCTTCAGGGATCTGAAGCTCTGGAGGAAGTGGAGGTGGTCTTCAGTGTGTGAGAGCTGCTTCACCTCTGAGCTCCTATTGGTCAGATCTTTAACTTCCCGCTCCAGCTCTTTGATGAGGTCTTCAGCTTGTCTCTCTATGGCTTTCAGTTTCTCTTGAACCGTTTGGTTGAGATCGTCCCGACACTTTTCAATGCAGCGCATCAGAGCGGCGAGGACCTGCTCACCGTCGGCTAGATCTCGGTCTGCGTCTGCTCTGCTGAGCTTCACTGCGTCTATGATCTCCTCATACTTTATTTTTCTCTCCTGGATCATCTGCTGAACATCAGACTCTATCTTCCCCAGCTGGGCCATCTTCAGCTCATATTCCTCCTTCAGAGGTACAACAGGATGGGACTTGTGGTCCCCCTCTGTACAGAACTGACACACAGACACCTGTTCAGTCTGGCAGAAGAGCTCCAGAAGTTGATAATTGTGTTTCTTACACATCCTGTCTTCCAGACGGTCCTGAGGCTCGACCAGCTTATGTTTCTTCAGAACTGCGACTCTCTGATGTGGCTCCAGGTGGGAGTGGCAGAAGGACATAAAACACACTAGGCAGGACTTGACAGCCTTCAGCTGGGTCCCGGTACAGACGTCACAGGGAACTTCTCCTGGTTGAACACAAGGCTGCTCTTTGACCGGTACGGACCGTCTAAACTGATCAACCATCTCTGATAAGAGATAATTGACCCCTAGATCGGGTCTTGTGTGGAACAGCTTGTTGCAAATAGGACATTTGAACTGGACCTTGTCCTCCCAGAACGTGGTGATACAGGCTCTACAGAAGTTGTGTCCACATGGTGTGGAAACTGGACTCTTGAACACATCCAGACAGACGGAACAGGAAAAGTTGTCCTCAGACCAGGAAGTGTTAGCAGAGGCCATTCCTAGAACACATTGTTGAATCAAATTAAAAAACAATCACATTATTTTTTAAACGTATTACAATGGTTCTATTTGTACATATATATGAGTGATGGAGTAGCGTAGAGAGAGAGAGAGA
Source organism: Muraenolepis orangiensis (assembly GCA_027704905.1). Classification (NCBI taxonomy): domain Eukaryota; kingdom Metazoa; phylum Chordata; class Actinopteri; order Gadiformes; family Muraenolepididae; genus Muraenolepis; species Muraenolepis orangiensis. Next base: position 38,406 of record JANIIK010000865.1, on the reverse strand, counting down.
GAGAGAGAGAGAGAGAGAGGAGTAATGAGTGACTCATCTTTCTCTCTACTCCCACACACACACACACACACACACACACACCCTGAACAATCTATCTTCCTCTCTCTCTCTCTCTCTCTCTCTCTCTCTCTCTCTCTCTCTCTCTCTCTCTCTCTCTCTCTCTCTCTCTCTCCTCCTGTCCTTACTCCTCTCTCTCTCTCTCTCGCTCTCTCTCTCTCTCGCTGTCTCTCTCTCTCTCTCTCTCTCTCTCTCTCTCTCTCTCTCTTTCTCTCTCAAGTCAAGTCAAGTCAAGTCAAGTTTATTGTCACTTCACAGTTTACAGTTTAGTATAAAGCAGTGATGTGAAAATCTTGTGTGCAATACCCGACGACAGACAGCAGTTATAAAATAAGATAAAATAAAAATAGATAAAAATAGAATAACAAATAGAATAAAGAATATAAAATAAAAATATAAAATGCAATTTATAAAATGCAAAAATCAGCACAGAAAAGAGCAATATATATATATAAATCAATGTAATAAAATATACATTGTTATATGTTATACGCCCTTGTTCAGCAGCCTGATGGCCTGACTGTGGAAGCTATCTCTAAGCCTATTTGTACGACACTTGATACTGCGGTATCGACGGTAATAGTGAGTAAAGTTCGTGGCTGGGGTGGGCAATGTCTTTTATAATTCTTTTGGCCTTGGCCACGCACCGCTGGTTGTAAATGTCCAGGAGGGAGGGGAGCTCACCTCCAACGATATACTGGGCCGTCCGCACCACCCTTTGAAGCGCTCTGCGCTCGAGTGCCGTGCAGTTCCCGTACCAGGCGGTGATACACCCTGTCAGAACACTCTCGATGGTGCCGTTGTAGAATGTTCTCAGGATGCGGGGGCCCATGCTGAATTTCTTCAGACGCCTGAGAAAATACAGGCGTTGTTGGGCCCTTTTCACCACGTGTGTGGTGTGCGTGGACCATGTGAGGTCCTCGGAGATGTGCACGCCGAGGAACTTGAAGCTGCTGACCCTCTCTACTGCAACGCCGTCGATGGAGATAGGGCTGTGCTCTCCCCTCTGCCTCCTGAAGTCCACGATCAGCTCCTTGGTCTTCTTGACGTTGAGGGCGAGGCTGTTCTCCTGGCACCACTGCTCCAGCGATCCGACCTCCTCCCTGTAGGCTGTCTCGTCGTCGCCGGCGATCAGGCCCATCACTGTCGTGTCGTCAGCAAACTTGACGATGACGTTGGAGCTGTGCATAGCCATGCAGTCGTGGGTGTAGAGGGAGTAGAGGAGAGGGCTCAGCACGCATCCCTGGGGGGCTCCCGTGTTGAGGGTCAGTGGCTCTGATGTGGTGCTGCCCATCCTCACCACCTGGCGGCGGTCCGACAGGAGGTTCAGTATCCAGCTGCACATGGATGGGGGTACGCCTAGACCTCTCAGCTTGGTGTCGAGCTTGGCAGGAACTATTGTGTTGAATGCTGAGCTGTAGTCCACAAACAGCATTCGCACATAACAGTTCTTCCCCTCCAGGTGGGAAAGGGCAGTGTGGAGGGCCATGGCAATTGCGTCGTCCGTGGATCTATTTTGACGATATGCAAATTGCCATGGGTCCAGCGTGGTAGGTAACACGGAGCAAATAAAGTCCTTGACCAACCTCTCGAAGCATTTGCTAACGATAGAGGTGAGGGCCACAGGTCTGTAGTCATTCAGGCATGTTACCTTGGTTTGTTTAGGGACAGGCACGATGGTGGATATCTTGAAGACCGCGGGGACAACAGCCTGGGACAGGGAGAGGTTGAAGATGTCTGCAAAGACTCCTGCCAACTGGTCTGCGCATGCTCTGAGGACGCGGCCCGGGATGTCGTCGGGGCCTGCCGCCTTACGGATGTTCAGCCGCTTAAAGGTGCGGCGCACATCCGCCTCCGAGATGCGCAGCTGGCTGGTCTCCCCAGTCGGTGCTGGCTTCGGCGGGCTGCCGTTTACGTCGAACCGAGCAAAAAATGTATTTAGCTCTCCTGGGAGGGAGGTAGAGGAGTTCTCTACACAACTGGTTCTCCCTCTGAAGTTTGTTATCTTCTGCAGCCCCTGCCACATACCCCTCGCATCGTGTTTCTTGAATTTATCTTCCACTCTGTCCGCTTGGCAATGACGATGGTCTTACGGAGGTCGTAACGGGCTCTCGTATATTCCTCCGTATTCCCGGAACCAAAGGCGGCGTTACGCGCATGTAGGGCAGCGCGAACATCGCCTTTAATCCACGGTTTCTGGTTGGGATATATCCGAACCGACTTGGTCGGAACAACGTCATCTATGCACTTCTTGATGAACCCGGTGACCGACGACGCGTACTCGTTGATGTTATTGTCCGAGGCAACGCGGAACATGTGCCAGTCAGCGTGATCAAAACAATCCTGCAGCGTAGAATCTGATTGGTCCGACCAGCATTGGACCTCCCTCACAGCGATCGGTTGCTGCTTCAGTCTCTGCCTATAGGCGGGGAGTAGCTGGATAGAGCGGTGATCTGATTTGCCGAACGGTGGGCGGAGGAGGGCCTTGTAGCCATCACGGAAGGGAGTGTAGCAGTGGTCGAGGATCCGCTCGCCCCGTGTGTTGCTCTTTATGTGTTGGTAGAACTTCGGGAGAACCTTCTTCAGGTTCGCCTTGTTGAAGTCCCCCGCCACGATGAGAGCAGCCTCGGGGTGGGCCGACTCCTGTTCGCTGATAGCCCCGTACAGTTCCTTCAGCGCTGTGTCCGTGTTGGCTTGTGGGGGAATGTAAACAGCGGTCATGGTTACCGCTGTAAACTCCCGAGGTAGCCAGTATGGACGGCACGTAAGCATCAGGTACTCCAGGTCCGGGGAACAGAAAGACTTGAGGGGATGTACATGACTTTGGTTGCACCAAGATCTGTTTATCATGAGACATACCCCCCCTCCGCGATCTTTACCGGAGAGAGCCTTTGTTCTGTCCGCCCGGTGTACGGAAAATCCCGTCGGCTCGATAGCTGCGTCGGTAACCCCCTCCGACATCCATGTCTCCGTAAGGCAGATAATACAATTGTCCCTAGTTTCCCGGTGGAATTGAATACGAGCCTGTAGTTCGCTTAACTTATTGTCCAGAGACTGTACATTAGCCAGTAGAATGGTGGGTAGTGGGGGGCGATCGGATCGACGTCTCAGCCTGACTAGCACGCCGGCTCGCTTCCCTCGCTTCCTCCGGCGACGCTTGCGTGTAATCGTGCCCAAAATGGACGGAGATAATCCAGCTGTGACTTCGGGCGGGACGTCCGAGTCGAAAGAATGAAAAAACTCCGGTAGGCGGCGAGCGACTGTCGATCTGATCTCCCGAAGTGTGCAAAAGTTATAAGTGAACTTGCTGCTAACATACTGAACTAAAATAGTTGCGATAAAAAGAATA
>JANIIK010000865.1:0-32500 GCA_027704905.1 Muraenolepis orangiensis | reverse complement strand
GCATATCCCTGCTCCTGTATATACGTTTATATATGATCACTACCTTGGATTTACATTGATATATATTTATCCTGCTTTTCATAATTGCATACCCCTGATCACTAGCTGTTTAATACTTACTTACCTGTATATATATACCTATTATGATGCTCATATCCCACTTAATACCTAGTAGACTGTCTTTTAAGCTGTACATTTAAACTATTAATGATATTACCTGCACTTTACTGCAACATTTGCACTCTGGTTAGATGCTAAATCCTTTGATCATCTAAGGCAGTGGTTCCCAACCTGGGGGGCGCGCCCCCCTTGGGGGGATCGCAGGGGGGGCGCCAGGCCTCAGATGATTTGAGGCCTAATATCATATTTTGATTTTTTCTTTTTTTTTTTATTATTTTTTTTATTATTTTTTTTTTTACATATAATTGTAACGCAATACATGATTGTCGCTAAAAGCCTTGTCTCTACATTACAATAAAATATAGAAATGTATTGATTAATTAATTTTAATAAAAATTCTACAAATTAATCTGATACTCCTCCGATTCGCGCCAACATTGACGTTACTGTGTCAGCTTCCGTGGTAGTAACAGTTTGCTGTGCTTGCTAGCTAGCGACCAACTTCATAAGGTGAATATTTTGTCTAAAAATGTCTGAAAAACGTAAAGGAGATGACAGCTCATCTGCAATCAAAAAGAAAATGAGGACCTACCTAGAGAGCTATCTTAACTTAGGTTTCATGGAGGGAACGGACAAAACCCGCCCAGAGTGTGTGATATGCAGAGAGAAGCTAGCCAACGACAGCATGAAACCCTGCAAAATGAAGAGACACCAACAGACCATGCACCCAGAAACGGTCGGGCGTGATCGGGACTTTTTCATAAAGAAACAACAGTTTGTTAGGGCTGGCAGCGATGTACAGAAGGCCACCGAGGCCTCTTTTGAATGTGCACTTTTAAAAGCAAAGGCAAAGTCCGGGGGGGGGGGGCGCAAATTCCAACAGGAGTCATTTTGGGGAACAGGAAGTGGTCAGTTTGTAAGATACCAGCGGGTTGAAGACAGGTCAATGTGGCTTGACCTTAAGGTAGTTAATTATTCATTATTTTAGCTGTACTGTGCTGTGAGATGACAAAACATCTTTATTTTTGTATACAGTATTTATATGTGTTATAGTATAGTGTTTCAGAAAAGTCCTACTGAGGGAGGGAATGGGGCGGAAGCATTCCATTGGACTTGGCTAAGTTACAATTTGCTACTCTTGGCTATGTTAGCATTGGCTACCCTTGGCTAAGTTAGCGTTGCTAATCTTGGCTAAGTTGGCGTTTGCTACTCTTGGCTAAGCTAGCGTTTGCTACTCTTGGCAAAGTTAGCGTTGGCTACACTTGGCAATGTTAGCATTGGCTACCCTTGGCTAAGTTAGCATTGGCTACACTTGGCTAAGTTAGTGTTGGCTACACTTGGCTAAGTTAGCGTTGGCTACACTTGGCTAAGTTAGTGTTGGCTACCCTTGGCTAAGTTAGCATTGGCTACACTTGTCTAAGTTAGTGTTGGCTACACTTGGCTATGTTAGCGTTGGCTACACTTGGCTATGTTAGAGTAGGCTACACTTGGCTAAGTTAGCATTGGCTACACTTGGCTATGTTAGAGTAGGCTACACTTGGCTAAGTTAGCGTTGGCTACACTTGGCTAAGTTAGTGTTGGCTACACTTGGCTATGTTAGAGTAGGCTAAACTTGGCTAAGTTAGCATTGGCTACACTTGGCTAAGTTAGCGTTGGCTACACTTGGCTATGTTAGAGTAGGCTACACTTGGCTAAGTTAGCGTTGGCTACACTTGGCTAAGTTAGTGTTGGCTACACTTGGCTATGTTAGCGTTGGCTACACTTGGCTAAGTTAGAGTTGGCTACACTTGGCTATGTTAGAGTTGGCTACACTTGGCTATGTTAGAGTTGGCTACACTTGGCTATGTTAGAGTAGGCTACACTTGGCCAAGTTAGCGTTGGCTACACATGGCTAAGTTAGTGTTGGCTACACTTGGCTATGTTAGAGTAGGCTACACTTGGCTATGTTAGCGTTGGCTACACTTGGCTATGTTAGAGTAGGCTACACTTGGCTAAGTTAGCGTTGGCTACACTTGGCTAAGTTAGAGTAGGCTACACTTGGCTAAGTTAGCGTTGGCTACACTTGGCTATGTTAGAGTAGGCTACACTTGGCTAAGTTAGCGTTGGCTACACTTGGCTAAGTTAGTGTTGGCTACACTTGGCTATGTTAGAGTAGGCTACACTTGGCTAAGTTAGCGTTGGCTACACTTGGCTAAGTTAGCGTTGGCTACACTTGGCTATGTTAGAGTAGGCTACACTTGGCTAAGTTAGCATTGGCTACACTTGGCTAAGTTAGTGTTGGCTACACTTGACTATGTTAGCGTTGGCTACACTTGGCTAAGTTAGAGTTGGCTACACTTGGCTATGTTAGAGTTCGCTACACTTGGCTATGTTAGAGTAGGCTACACTTGGCTATGTTAGAGTAGGCTACACTTGGCTACCATTGGCTTCATGAACCAGGTGGTGGTTCTTTGTGATATTGCAGGCCTTGTTAGCATACGTAGCCCTTTGTGGACCTCGTGGTTCTTTGTGGTACTACAGGTACCACAGGTACAGGGTAAGTACTACAAGAGTGTGAGTCGCCATTGAGTCGCAATGTAAATCCAACCCGATGACGAGGTTGTTAGGATGCAAATGAAGAGAGAAGCATGGTCTCTCCTTTAGTCTGTTCGTATGCAAATGAAGAGAGAAGCATGGTCTCTCCTTTGTTCTGTTCTTTGTATGGAACATATGGGTTGTTTCCACGTGATGCGAGGAAATAACCTACTCTACTAAACCAGAGGTAGAGCTCACCTTCTTGGTTTATCTTTCAGAAGTTTAATAACTTAAATCTAGTTTTCAGCGCGCTTTAGGCTGAATGTAGGCTATTAATCCTTCTTCTTTTTTCAAAGTGTGGCTCAGTTTTCTGGGCCACCTATAATCGTTTCCCTATAAACATCACTAGTCTGTATGACTGTAGGATTGATATGGCTCATTCATTTCGGCTGGGTCATTCATACAGACTTCAATAAGAAAATAACTGTTTATATTTCATGTTAGAGAAATTCAAGAAAACAAGGCCAAGGAACCAATTCCTTGGCCAGCCAGTAGGGATCTGAGGTCAGAACCATACTCAGTTAAACCCCCTCTCTCGCCCTCCCCCTCCCCCTCTCTCTCTCTCTCTCTCTCGCTCTCTCTAGCTCTCTCTAGCTCTCTCGTACACACACACACACACACACACACACACACACACACACACACACACACACACACACACACACACACACACACGCACACACACACACAGGTTTAAGCTGAGCCTGATACACACATACCTATTGATATACTGAAACATATAAGAAACAGTTGAGCTGGTATACAGCAATGAAGGGGTTGCAATCCCTAGTAGATTCATTTTGTTTTATTTTATTCATTCATTCATTGATTAATTTGATTCGTTGATTCATTTTGTTTTATTTGATCATTCATTCATTGATTAATTTGAGTTGTTGATTACTGGGAGTTGTTTTATTTGATTCATTCATTCATTGATTAATTTGATTCGTTGATTCATTTTGTTTTATTTGATAATTCATTCATTTTGTTTTATTTGATTCATCCATTCATTCATTCATTTGATTCATTGATTGTTTTTGTTTTATTTGATTCATCCATTCATTCATTCATTTGATTCATTGATTGATTTGTTGTTTTATTTGATTGATTCATGTATTGTTTTGACTCATGTGATTGGTTGGTTTATGTATTTTGTTCATTCATTCTATCAAGTGTGTTATTTAATGAACAGATTGTTCCGTGACGCCTCCCCCACTGACTCCAGAGGACCAGAGAAATGCCTGATCCAGTCCAGACTAAACGCTCCAGGCCAGTCAGAACCTCAACCCTACTCCACTCAAAGACGACCACATTGGAGATGTCAACACGCCATAAGTCTCTGAGGAGGAATCAACGAGCAAGACAAGGAAATGAAGTCACAGGAATGAGAGGGAGCTCAGTCATACTCCCATGTAACATTGGACTCTATAAAGCAGACGCTGTATGGACGAAACTAAACAGGAAACTCAGCGAATTACACTCAAATTCCACACATGAAAACAGAATGAAACAATTTTGGAATTGTTCACTCACATCTTCCTCAAACAGGAAGATGAAGGACAATATGAATGCAGAGATCCGAATTTTCCTTTGTTTAACTATAAGAATACAACCCTAACAATACAAGAGAACAGTGAAAATCTAACACAACCATTAGCAACTTCAATGGAACCAGAAACTCACATGACTCTAAGTCCACGCACTACTTTGAAACCAGCTTCCTCAAACTCAAGTACAATCTGTCTCTACCACCATCAACACACTGAGACCGGATTATCTGAACACAGAAGCCTCCACTGCGAGTATAGCCTTGACTAGCGTAACCAGAATCCCACAAGATCCAGAAGGACTCCAATAGAAGCAACACAACCAGGCTTTGGAGTTGGTCTAATTGTTGTGATCCTGATAATCAGTTGTGCTATTCCTATCATACGAGGAATGATAACAAGGGGTATTGGTAGAGCGATGAATATACAGGCAGTTCAGATGGCTATCGTGCGAGCAGAAGAGTATGAAGGCCGGTGTGTGTGTTCAATTCTTGAAGATCGGTACACAGTACTTAAACATCAGAGTGTGTGAAGAGGTTGTAGATGTTTGAAGGGCTGCGCCTAGGACAGGGACAATTATTCAAAATACTGTGAAAGAGAATGAATGATGGACAGACCTAAGTTGGCAAATACTCATCCATTCATATTTCAACTGAATTTTTATTTTTTAATTTTAATTTTTAATCTTTTTGTTGTATTTGTTTTGAATTATGTTTCTGGATGCTTGGTCAAACTGCAGACTGACTGAGTTTTCCTTTGGAACCCTGGTGACCACAAGATGAAGCTGATCTTGTGTTTCATTGGTGAATTTATTTGTGTTGTATTGAAGGATTTACTTTGCAAATTTTATTCTGATTTGACATTGTTACATTTCATTTATTTCCTTTATGTGTATTATTCTGTTCATTTTTAATTTTAATTTTTAATTTTAATTTTATTTTTTTTGTTTTATCAATGTTGTTTTGCAGATTGACACTGGGGTTAGTCACTCTGCAAGGGGGGAGATGAAGGTTTTCATTGATAAACATTTTCATTGATAAACATCTCTAAATACATAATATGTTGTAGAGAACTACACAGTGATGGGTTACTTTCAAGTATAACCTATTTCAAGCATGTTTACATTTATGTCATACAATAATCAAATACAATGTATTTTTTGGGGTCTATTATTCAGAGTCAACAGGACTAGTTGAATTTAAATAATGTGAAGAGGCTTAACTAACATGTTTGTCCCTTATAGGATACTTGGACACAGTGAGGAACCAAAGCAGCTAGGGGATGCTAGCTAAATGTATAAAATGTCTCACATCTGTCTATGAGTGTCTGTTTGAACAGGAGCAGGCAGCCGATCCAACCTCAGACAAACCATCACCCCAGGTTGAGGACTGGGTATACGTCTGCATCCTAAAACCAACGTGGGTCCAGTCAAACGTTAAGCAATCATACCAGATCCAAGTCACATCATCTGCCATCCTGGTAGATGTGGACTTTGGGTACATCTCAGCGGTTGTAGTCCAACACAACCTACATATGGATTCCATTGAATAACATCACACCATGCAGATAACAGGGGTTTTTCTTCTACAGCAACATCAAGAAGATTTGCTACAACAGCACATAGATAAAATACCTGATTTAGGGAATCATGGGCCCCCTAGGACCACAAAAAACCTGGTTTAGGGAATCATGGGCCCCCTAGGACCACTGATCATATAATATATTTTATCAGGATGATAATGGGAAAGTTGAGATACCTTAGAATTGGTATTACGGGTATGATGGGTCAACTCATTCCGTTGATATTGTTTTTAAATACATATGTGATTGAATGTTTTTGATTAACTGAGATTTTATTTTTCAATATGTTTGATATAATGCAATCATACAAGTGTGGTTTAATGGTTATGAAGCCTATTCGTATCAGATTAACATATTTTGTGTTTGTTTTGATTGTGTTTAATGTTTTGTGCTTAATTCCCCCCAGGGAATGGTGAATCATAAATGAAGACCTTAAGGAATGTAATCTTGAATAAGAAAACATGGACATTGTTTTACTATTGCTGAATATCAGTGTTTTCATTTTGTGCTACATATATACATATTTACCAGAGAGTATATTTACTGAGATACCAGAGAGTAATAATACTACATTATGCAATATTCACAGAAAGGGGTTTAATCAGAGTTGCAATGCTTGAACTAACGCATGCATGAACCTTGTGAACAATTAACTTTACAGGAAGTCCTGAAGGAGAACAGTGACTGTGGTTTTTCAATGATGTTACACTGTATGCAGTACAATCGCATATGGTTTTTCAAATTGGCGGTTAAAATTTTGCTATGACTCTTTATGTGAATAATATGTTAATTGCACTGTTAATTGTGAAATGGAATGATGAGGCAATTGAAGGTATATGATGTTTTTTATTTTTGGTGTGAACATTTTTGTGTTGGGACTTCTTTATAGAGTCCCAAAGGGGGGATATGTAGTGTATTTTTATACACTAAGTATACAACTAAAACACTATCTGTGATACTGTATGCATTATCTGTGATACTGTATGCATTGTAAGGGCCATGTGTGTTGAAGTGACCAAAAGGCGCTGCCAGGAAGGCGACCCCCTGGGGTTGCCGGAGATGCGACCAGCCAGGAATGCGACCCCCCTTGGGGGTTTGAGCCGTAAACTTGTGTGTGACAATGAAGACACCGTGACCAACCAGAGCGCTGGTTGTACCTCTCAGACCAATAGTATTAAGTTGATGTTTGTTACTTTGACCACTAGGAGTAGTGGATGTTTTGTGATACTATTGTCTATATAAAGTTTGGTAAAGGAGCGCGTCGCCAGTTCTGCGAATTGGCACGGCAGGCTCCATCTCGCTGCAGCAGATGCTTTCATTTGATGCTTTGTTCAATAAACATCTTGAACTTAGTATCCGGACCTCTGAGAAGATTCTTATTCCACCGAGTAGAAATTATACTACACTTTTTTGCAGAATTCAACACACACTCCATCAGTCACTTTATAGTAATTTTTATTATCATTTTTATTGTGTCAGTATTGTTACAGTACAGTGTAAGTATAGTACATAGTATAGTATATTGTGTTAAATTGTAGTATAAACTCAAACTGCAGGAGGGAATGGGGAGTAAGCATTCATCACTTTATCAGCTCCTAACACAAGGTAATCAATAAAAATCTAGAAATCTAAGTCTTTCTATGTGTGTGTTTTTTAATTCTTTTTAACTTTATATTTAATCCTGAGGGAAATGAGTTGTCTGCATTTGACCCGTCCTAGTGTTAGGAGCAGTGGGCAGCCATTAGTACAGCCCCCGGGGAGCAGGTAGGGGGTGCCTTGCTCAACGGCACTTAGGCAGTAACCTGGTGTTTCTGGGTCTTGAACCGGCGACCTTGCGGCTCCCAAGCCGAGTCTTTATCCACTGAGCTACTGCCCCCCCCTTGTGTGCGTCTCTATATGTGTGTTTGTGTTTATGTGTTTCCATATATGTGTGTGTGTATGTGTTTTTATGTGTGTGTTTGTATTTATATATGTGTGTGTGTGTTTGTATTTATATATATGTGTGTGTCTGGTAATGGATGCTTTTATATTGCACTTTTATCCAAAGCTAAATTTTTTGTGTGTGAATGTGTGTATTTTATATCTGTGTGTGTGTGTGTGTGTGTGTGTGTGTGCTCTATGTGTGTTGCTACAAGCGACACAGACACTGAGGAACCATAATCCCATAACCCAAACCCAGGGAGGAGGTCCTCCTGGGTGAATGTGGACTGGAAGGTGTGGATGAGTGTCAGTGTGTCTGAGGACCCTCCTCCATCTGGGGACACTCTGTAGAAGGAGAGAGAGCCAGCAGGCCGGTCCACATACACTCCTACTCTGTTAGAGGGGGGGAGACCTATGACTGTTTTACTATTGTTGTACCAGACAGAGTAATGATCGTCAGAACAATGAAGACTCCAGGACTTGTTGTTCCATCCAAGCAAGCTGTCATCAACCCATCCTCTCCTAGTGATTCCTCTGTATGTCACTCCTATACCAACAACACCTCCTCCTTTCCTCTCCATCTCCACCTCCCAGTAACAGCGGTCAGTCAGACCCTCTCTACACAACACCTGGTAATGGGAGTCAAATCTCTCCAGGTGATCAGGATACTCCTCCTCTCTAACTCTGGTCACCTTCCTGTTGTCCTCAGACAGAGAGAGTCCTCTGTGGGCTGTGTTTGGGTAAAGTGTGAGTTCACACTCATCTGATGGGAGAGAGAACCAAAGACATGATGAGTCTACACAGAAATACTCCTGATGAGGTCATCAAGATATGAGCCGTTTGGAGTCAGTTCAATAAACCCTTTAGAAATGGGTGGAGCCGTGAATAACCACTGAGGAAGAAAAAGTACTTGATTGGAAAGTACACACATATAAGTACAATGATTAGATATATTATAATCAATTAATATATATACATTTTAGATCATGTTCTAAATATAAAATACACATATAAATATGATGAATATATATATAGTTATATATTCATATATGCATTTTTATAAAATAGATTTATTTTACATCATGTTTCTGAATATATTAAAAGGAAAAGGATTCATTGTGATAGTTATCAATATTAATATTGATATTATACATGATGTCCACCATCATGTTCATTCCCAGTAAGACGTCACCTCCTGCTGTGTGGATGGACTTTCAATCTGAGGAGTTAGTGTGTTGTTGTGATGACTCAAACTAAACAGAGACTTACACTTCTTTAGAGTCGACCTCAGGTCAGGCAGCTTCTCCATCTCCAAGTCCAGCGTCTCCTTCAGCTGATCCAGGGATCTCCTCAAGGTCCCTGCGTATGATGGAGGAGGAGGGACCTCCACCCTGGTCCAGTCCCTGGTGTGTGGAGGATTCTTCAGGGATCTGAAGCTCTGGAGGAAGTGGAGGTGGTCTTCAGTGTGTGAGAGCTGCTTCACCTCTGAGCTCCTATTGGTCAGATCTTTAACTTCCTGCTCCAGCTCTTTGATGAGGCCTTCAGCTTGTCTCTCTATGGATTTCAGTTTAGCAGAGACCCTTTAGAGAGAGAGAGAGAGAGAGAGAGAGAGAGAGAGAGAGAGAGAGAGAGAGAGAGAGAGAGAGAGAGAAGGGGGGGAGAGAGAGACAGAGCAAAAGAGAGAGAGATAGTGAGGGAAGTCAAGTTAAAAAACAATCTTTTTTAAAACGTATTAAAGTGTTTAGACAACAGTTTAAACTGGTTGTAATGTTCCTATATGTGTATATATCTCTATGTATATGAGTGATGGAGTAGCGTAGGGCTTGATATAAACATATAATACACATCTAATACTACATGAACTTAACAATGGTCCACCATCAAAGTGTGTCCGTTGGAACAGGCTCCCTGGTGCAGAACTAACTCTTTGAAGCCCTTGGTCAACACTCACTACCCACCTTAGAACGCTGTCCACCGCTTAGTTGGACAAAGGCTGTGATGAGGGTTGGTTAACTCAGCGCTTTGTTGCCTAAGACACGAAAAGACACTTCGTTCTTATTATCGAGATGTCGCACATGAACACACACACACACACACACACACACACACACACACACACACACACACACACACACACACACACACACACACACACACACACACACACACACACACACACACACACACACACACCACACACACACACACACACACACACACACACACACACACACACACACACACACACACACACACACACACACACACACACACACACACACACACACACACACACACACACACACACACAGGCACGCAAGCCTCACCCGCTCTTGTTGACACTGGAGATGCAAAGAATTCTCTACAGGCTGCTTTCCTTTGAACTGTCTATCTCCACATCGAGTCTCAAAGAGGAACTGTCTATCTCCACGTTGCGTCTTGCCTTTTAAGCTCCAGTAAGTTTGGTTCCCTCAGAAGTGACGTCATCGCGTGGCCCCGCCCCCCTGGCATCAAGCCGGGAGCAACGAGCTATGAGCAACGATAGAGAGAGAGAGAGAGAGAGAGAGAGAGAGAGAGAGAGAGAGAGAGAGAGAGAGAGAGAGAGAGCCGAGGAGCGGGCCTGAGGAGTGGGCCTGAGGAGAGGGGCAAGGGGTGGGCCGAGGAGCGGGCCTGAGGAGAAGACCTGAGGAGCGGGCCTGAGGAGCAGACCTGAGGAGTGGGCCGAGGAGCGGGCCGAGGAGCAGGCCTGAGGAGCGGGCCGAGGAGCGGGCCGAGGAGCAGGCCTGAGGAGCAGGGCCGAGGAGCGGGCCGAGGAGCGGGCCTGAGGAGTGGGCCTGAGGAGCGGGGCAAGGGGCGGGCCGAGGAGCGGGCCTGAGGAGCAGACCTGAGGAGCGGGCCGAGGAGCGGGCCGAGGAGCAGGCCTGAGGAGCGGGCCGAGGAGCAGGCCTGAGGAGCGGGCCGAGGAGCGGGCCGAGGAGCGGGCCTGAGGAGTGGGCCTGAGGAGCGGGGCAAGGGGCGGGCCGAGGAGCGGGCCTGAGGAGCAGACCTGAGGAGCAGGCCTGAGGAGCGGGCCAGGGAGCGGGCCGGGGAGCGGGCCGAGGAGCGGGCCTGAGGAGCGGGCCGGGGAGCGGGCCGAGGAGCTGGCCTGAGGAGCGGGCCGAGGAGCGGGCCTGAGGAGGCGTCCTCCGGCGGGTACGGAGCCAACACGTGGGCCCATTCCTCTCTCGGCCGCTTTCCCGGAGTCCTTTGCGCTGCGCGCTCACAGAGCTGTGTGACGGCCTTCTGTAACGTTTGTTGCCCCTGCAACACTGTTGTCAGCAACTCCCTTAAGGCCGGATCCATGTCTTCGGGTTGTGAGCTGGGTCAGAATGCGCGCATCCATCCACCATATGTGAGCGCCCACGCTCAAGGAGGCAAACAACAGCGGGTTTTTGAGGGTTAAACGATAAATATCCTTTAATTTCTTCGCATCACAACTGAAACCAGCAGAACAACAGAACAGCATAGCAGCATATCAGCATATCACGGGACCTCTCGGCCGCAAGGGCTCGGTCCTCTCACCCCCCTTCTCTCCTAGCAACCCTCTACCTGTGTGCTTTTAAGCACCTGATTCACTCAGGTGTTGATTGTTGTCAGCTGGGGATTTCACTCCGGGATCTCGTTCGCCTTCCCCCGGGTCCTAAAGCCCTCCAAGTATCTCCCTCGGGAGATATACGCCTCCCACAACGTAACCAAAAGGTAAGTCTCCTATACTTTGCCCTGGTGGGACCCCAAGGGTAGCTTGGGGTACCACAGTATATATATATATATATATATATATATATCCATATCGATATAGGTATATATCTATACATATATGTATATATTGTGAGCGCCCACGCTCAAGGAGGCAAAAAACTGCGGGTTTTTGAGGGTTAAACGAAAAATGTCCTTTTATTTCATTAAACTTCAGGGGTTTAAGGGAGGGAATGCAAAACAACAAAGGCTTGTCTTCGGCGTCTCACGCCGGGTCCGCGGTCCTCTCACCCTCTGGCGGCTTCCCAAGCTCCCGGGTGCGACGGCTTCTCCTTCCTTCCGTGTCAACACTGAAAACAGCAGAACAGCAGAACAGCATAACAGCGTAGCAGCATATGGCGGGACCTCTCGGCCGCAAGGGCTCGGTCCTCTCACCCCCCTTCTCTCCTCTCCAGCAACCCTCTACCCGTGTGCTTTTAAGCACTTGATTTACTCAGGTGTTTATTGTTGTCAGCTGTGGGTTTCACTCCAGGATCTCGTTCGCCTTCCCCCGGGTCCTAAAGCCCTCCAAGTATCTCCCTTGGGAGATATACGCCTCCCACAACGTAACCAAAGGTAAGTCTCCTATTCTTCGCCCTGCTGGGACCCCAAGGGTAGCTTGGGGTACCACATATCCTTCCCCTCAACTTCAGAGCACCCTTGGCAGGCCCAGACCACAGGCCTTCTGACCTTCGGGACAGGGCATCTGCGTTCCCACGCAAAGTTAGGCACCACCTGTCGGTAGTATCCCCCTCCTCCACAGGCGCCTCCTGGCGTCCAACCCGGCTTGAAGGAGTATTCCCGGTGGCATTTGAGGAAAAACCACCGATCCCGACAGTAGCGGCGCGGGGGCCAACCCCGCTCCTCTGGACCGTCGGCGTCCCAGTCGATGATCCGGGGCCTCGTGTTGTCCTCCTGTGAAAGCGGAGCGACGTCCTCCGGCGGGTGCGGAGCGACGGCCTCCGGCGGGTGCGGAGCGGCGTCCTCCGGCGGGTGCGGAGCGGCGTCCTCCGGCGGGTGAGGAGCGGCGTCCTCCGGCGGTTGTGGAGCGGCGTCCTCCGGCGGGTGCGGAGCGGCGTCCTCCGGCGGGTGCGGAGCGGCGTCCTCCGGCGGGTGCGGAGCGGCGTCCTCCGGCGGGTGCGGAGCGGCGTCCTCCGGCGGGTGCGGAGCGGCGTCCTCCGGCGGTTGCGGAGCGGCGTCCTCCGGCAGGTGCGGAGCGGCGTCCTCTGGGGGGTGCGGAGCCAACACGTGGGCCCATTCCTCTCTCGGCCACTTTCCCGGAGTCCTTTGTGTTGCGCGCTCACAGAGCTGTGTGATGGCCTTCTGTAATGTTTGTTGCCCCTGCAACACTGTTGTCAGCAACTCCCTTAAGGCTGGATCCATGTCTTCGGTTGTGAGCTGGGTCAACATGCGCGCATCCTCCACCATATGTGAGCGCCCACGCTCAAGGAGGCAGAAAACAGCGGGTTTTTGAGGGTTAAACGAAAAATGTCCTTTTATTTCTTTAAACTTCAGGGGTTTAAGGGAGGGAATGCAAAACAACAAAGGCTTGTCTTCGGCGTCTCACGCCGGGTCCGTGGTCCTCTCACCCTCTGGCGGCTTCCCAAGCTCCCGGGTGCGACGGCTTCTCCTTCCTTCCGTGTCAACACTGAAAACAGCAGAACAGCAGAACAGCATAACAGCGTAGCAGCATATGGCGGGACCTCTCGGCCGCAAGGGCTCGGTCCTCTCACCCCCCTTCTCTCTTCCAGCAACCCTCTACCTGTGTGCTTTTAAGCACTTGATTTACTCAGGTGTTTATTGTTGTCAGCTGTGGGTTTCACTCCGGGATCTCGTTCGCCTTCCCCCGGGTCCTAAAGCCCTCCAAGTATCTCCCTTGGGAGATATACGCCTCCCACAACGTAACCAAAGGTAAGTCTCCTATTCTTCGCCCTGGTGGGACCCCAAGGGTAGCTTGGGGTACCACAATACACACACACATAGCTAGATAGATATCTATAGGTATATATGGCGAGAGTTGGAACGGGAGTGGGAGGAGAGGGGGGAGAGGGGAGGGAGGAGAGGGGGGAGAGGGGAGGGAGGAGAGGGGAGGGAGGGGGGAGAGGGGGGAGAGGGGAGGGAGGAGAGGGGGGGGAGGGGAGGGAGGAGAGGGGGGAGAGGGGAGGGAGGAGAGGGGGGAGAGGGGAGGGAGGAGAGGGGAGGGAGGAGAGGGGGGGGAGGGAGGAGAGGGGAGGGAGGGGGGAGAGGGGGGAGAGGGGGGAGAGGGGAGGGAGGAGAGGGGGGGGAGGGGAGGGAGGAGAGGGGGGAGAGGGGAGGGAGGAGAGGGGGGAGAGGGGAGGGAGGAGAGGGGAGGGAGGAGAGGGGGGGGAGGGAGGAGAGGGGAGGGAGGGGGGAGAGGGGGGAGAGGGGGGAGAGGGGAGGGAGGAGAGGGGGGGGGAGGGAGGGGGGAGAGGGGAGGGAGGAGAGGGGAGGGAGGGGGGAGGGGGGAGGGGGGAGGGGTGGGAGGTGTGTGTGTGAGACCGGGAGGAGCAGCGGGGGGAGGAGAGAGACACGGACTACTTTAGTTGGAGGAATATGGATGTGGTATGAACCTGCTTTACTGTTGATAAGAGTGGACATTTAAACCCCCGGGGTCGTTGTGAGTTGTGTGTGTGTGTGTGTGTGTGTGTGTTTGTGTGCGTGTGTTCGCGTGTACGTGTGTTCGCGTGTACGTGTGTGTGTTCGCGTGTACGTGTGTGCGTGTGTTCGCGTGTACGTGTGTGCGTGTGTTCGCGTGTACGTGTGTGCGTGTGTTCGCGTGTACGTGTGTGCGTGTGTTCGCGTGTACGTGTGTGTGCGTGTGTTCGCGTGTACGTGTGCGTGTGTTCGCGTGTACGTGTGTGCGTGTGTGCGTGTGTTCGCGTGTACGTGTGTGCGTGTGTTCGCGTGTACGTGTGTGCGTGTGTTCGTGTACGTGTGTGTTCGCGTGTACGTGTGTTCGCGTGTACGTGTGTGCGTGTGTTCGCGTGTACGTGTGTGCGTGTGTTCGCGTGTACGTGTGCGTGTGTGCGTGTGTTCGCGTGTACGTGTGTGTTCGCGTGTACGTGTGTGCGTGTGTGCGTGTGTTCGCGTGTACGTGTGTGCGTGTGTTCGCGTGTACGTGTGTGCGTGTGTGTGCGTGTGTTCGCGTGTACGTGTGTGTGCGTGTGTTCGCGTGTACGTGTGTGTTCGCGTGTACGTGTGTGCGTGTGTTCGCGTGTACGTGTGTGTTCGCGTGTACGTGTGTGCGTGTGTTCGCGTGTACGTGTGTGTGTGTGTGTGTGTGTGTGTGTGTGTGTGTGTGTGTGTGTGTGTGTGTGTGCGTGTCCAACAAGTCCTCTTGTCAGACGGACGATGGTTTTCTAGTAGAGTGTAACTATGGCTGCTGGGCTATCTCCACAGCGTTCCTATAGTCTGGTTGATGCTGGGCTATCTCCACAGCGTTCCTATAGTCTGGTTGATGCTGGGCTATCTCCACAGCGTTCCTATAGTCTGGTTGATGCTGGGCTATCTCCACAGCGTTCCTATAGTCTGGTTGATGCTGGGCTATCTCCACAGCGTTCCTATAGTCTGGTTGATGCTGGGCTATCTCCACAGCGTTCCTATAGTCTGGTTGATGCTGGGCTATCTCCACAGCGTTCCTATAGTCTGGTTGATGCTGGGCTATCTCCACAGCGTTCCTATAGTCTGGTTGATGCTGGGCTATCTCCACAGCGTTCCTATAGTCTGGTTGATGCTGGGCTATCTCCACAGCGTTCCTATAGTCTGGTTGATGCTGGGCTATCTCCACAGCGTTCCTATAGTCTGGTTGATGCTGGGCTATCTCCACAGCGTTCCTATAGTCTGGTTGATGCTGGGCTATCTCCACAGCGTTCCTATAGTCTGGTTGATGCTGGGCTATCTCCACAGCGTTCCTATAGTCTGGTTGATGCTGGGCTATCTCCACAGCGTTCCTATAGTCTGGTTGATGCTGGGCTATCTCCACAGCGTTCCTATAGTCTGGTTGATGCTGGGCTATCTCCACAGCGTTCCTATAGTCTGGTTGATGCTGGGCTATCTCCACAGCGTTCCTATAGTCTGGTTGATGCTGGGCTATCTCCACAGCGTTCCTATAGTCTGGTTGATGCTGGGCTATCTCCACAGCGTTCCTATAGTCTGGTTGATGCTGGGCTATCTCCACAGCGTTCCTATAGTCTGGTTGATGCTGGGCTATCTCCACAGCGTTCCTATAGTCTGGTTGATGCTGGGCTATCTCCACAGCGTTCCTATAGTCTGGTTGATGCTGGGCTATCTCCACAGCGTTCCTATAGTCTGGTTGATGCTGGGCTATCTCCACAGCGTTCCTATAGTCTGGTTGATGCTGGGCTATCTCCACAGCGTTCCTATAGTCTGGTTGATGCTGGGCTATCTCCACAGCGTTCCTATAGTCTGGTTGATGCTGGGCTATCTCCACAGCGTTCCTATAGTCTGGTTGATGCTGGGCTATCTCCACAGCGTTCCTATAGTCTGGTTGATGCTGGGCTATCTCCACAGCGTTCCTATAGTCTGGTTGATGCTGGGCTATCTCCACAGCGTTCCTATAGTCTGGTTGATGCTGGGCTATCTCCACAGCGTTCCTATAGTCTGGTTGATGCTGGGCTATCTCCACAGCGTTCCTATAGTCTGGTTGATGCTGGGCTATCTCCACAGCGTTCCTATAGTCTGGTTGATGCTGGGCTATCTCCACAGCGTTCCTATAGTCTGGTTGATGCTGGGCTATCTCCACAGCGTTCCTATAGTCTGGTTGATGCTGGGCTATCTCCACAGCGTTCCTATAGTCTGGTTGATGCTGGGCTATCTCCACAGCGTTCCTATAGTCTGGTTGATGCTGGGCTATCTCCACAGCGTTCCTATAGTCTGGTTGATGCTGGGCTATCTCCACAGCGTTCCTATAGTCTGGTTGATGCTGGGCTATCTCCACAGCGTTCCTATAGTCTGGTTGATGCTGGGCTATCTCCACAGCGTTCCTATAGTCTGGTTGATGCTGGGCTATCTCCACAGCGTTCCTATAGTCTGGTTGATGCTGGGCTATCTCCACAGCGTTCCTATAGTCTGGTTGATGCTGGGCTATCTCCACAGCGTTCCTATAGTCTGGTTGATGCTGGGCTATCTCCACAGCGTTCCTATAGTCTGGTTGATGCTGGGCTATCTCCACAGCGTTCCTATAGTCTGGTTGATGCTGGGCTATCTCCACAGCGTTCCTATAGTCTGGTTGATGCTGGGCTATCTCCACAGCGTTCCTATAGTCTGGTTGATGCTGGGCTATCTCCACAGCGTTCCTATAGTCTGGTTGATGCTGGGCTATCTCCACAGCGTTCCTATAGTCTGGTTGATGCTGGGCTATCTCCACAGCGTTCCTATAGTCTGGTTGATGCTGGGCTATCTCCACAGCGTTCCTATAGTCTGGTTGATGCTGGGCTATCTCCACAGCGTTCCTATAGTCTGGTTGATGCTGGGCTATCTCCACAGCGTTCCTATAGTCTGGTTGATGCTGGGCTATCTCCACAGCGTTCCTATAGTCTGGTTGATGCTGGGCTATCTCCACAGCGTTCCTATAGTCTGGTTGATGCTGGGCTATCTCCACAGCGTTCCTATAGTCTGGTTGATGCTGGGCTATCTCCACAGCGTTCCTATAGTCTGGTTGATGCTGGGCTATCTCCACAGCGTTCCTATAGTCTGGTTGATGCTGGGCTATCTCCACAGCGTTCCTATAGTCTGGTTGATGCTGGGCTATCTCCACAGCGTTCCTATAGTCTGGTTGATGCTGGGCTATCTCCACAGCGTTCCTATAGTCTGGTTGATGCTGGGCTATCTCCACAGCGTTCCTATAGTCTGGTTGATGCTGGGCTATCTCCACAGCGTTCCTATAGTCTGGTTGATGCTGGGCTATCTCCACAGCGTTCCTATAGTCTGGTTGATGCTGGGCTATCTCCACAGCGTTCCTATAGTCTGGTTGATGCTGGGCTATCTCCACAGCGTTCCTATAGTCTGGTTGATGCTGGGCTATCTCCACAGCGTTCCTATAGTCTGGTTGATGCTGGGCTATCTCCACAGCGTTCCTATAGTCTGGTTGATGCTGGGCTATCTCCACAGCGTTCCTATAGTCTGGTTGATGCTGGGCTATCTCCACAGCGTTCCTATAGTCTGGTTGATGCTGGGCTATCTCCACAGCGTTCCTATAGTCTGGTTGATGCTGGGCTATCTCCACAGCGTTCCTATAGTCTGGTTGATGCTGGGCTATCTCCACAGCGTTCCTATAGTCTGGTTGATGCTGGGCTATCTCCACAGCGTTCCTATAGTCTGGTTGATGCTGGGCTATCTCCACAGCGTTCCTATAGTCTGGTTGATGCTGGGCTATCTCCACAGCGTTCCTATAGTCTGGTTGATGCTGGGCTATCTCCACAGCGTTCCTATAGTCTGGTTGATGCTGGGCTATCTCCACAGCGTTCCTATAGTCTGGTTGATGCTGGGCTATCTCCACAGCGTTCCTATAGTCTGGTTGATGCTGGGCTATCTCCACAGCGTTCCTATAGTCTGGTTGATGCTGGGCTATCTCCACAGCGTTCCTATAGTCTGGTTGATGCTGGGCTATCTCCACAGCGTTCCTATAGTCTGGTTGATGCTGGGCTATCTCCACAGCGTTCCTATAGTCTGGTTGATGCTGGGCTATCTCCACAGCGTTCCTATAGTCTGGTTGATGCTGGGCTATCTCCACAGCGTTCCTATAGTCTGGTTGATGCTGGGCTATCTCCACAGCGTTCCTATAGTCTGGTTGATGCTGGGCTATCTCCACAGCGTTCCTATAGTCTGGTTGATGCTGGGCTATCTCCACAGCGTTCCTATAGTCTGGTTGATGCTGGGCTATCTCCACAGCGTTCCTATAGTCTGGTTGATGCTGGGCTATCTCCACAGCGTTCCTATAGTCTGGTTGATGCTGGGCTATCTCCACAGCGTTCCTATAGTCTGGTTGATGCTGGGCTATCTCCACAGCGTTCCTATAGTCTGGTTGATGCTGGGCTATCTCCACAGCGTTCCTATAGTCTGGTTGATGCTGGGCTATCTCCACAGCGTTCCTATAGTCTGGTTGATGCTGGGCTATCTCCACAGCGTTCCTATAGTCTGGTTGATGCTGGGCTATCTCCACAGCGTTCCTATAGTCTGGTTGATGCTGGGCTATCTCCACAGCGTTCCTATAGTCTGGTTGATGCTGGGCTATCTCCACAGCGTTCCTATAGTCTGGTTGATGCTGGGCTATCTCCACAGCGTTCCTATAGTCTGGTTGATGCTGGGCTATCTCCACAGCGTTCCTATAGTCTGGTTGATGCTGGGCTATCTCCACAGCGTTCCTATAGTCTGGTTGATGCTGGGCTATCTCCACAGCGTTCCTATAGTCTGGTTGATGCTGGGCTATCTCCACAGCGTTCCTATAGTCTGGTTGATGCTGGGCTATCTCCACAGCGTTCCTATAGTCTGGTTGATGCTGGGCTATCTCCACAGCGTTCCTATAGTCTGGTTGATGCTGGGCTATCTCCACAGCGTTCCTATAGTCTGGTTGATGCTGGGCTATCTCCACAGCGTTCCTATAGTCTGGTTGATGCTGGGCTATCTCCACAGCGTTCCTATAGTCTGGTTGATGCTGGGCTATCTCCACAGCGTTCCTATAGTCTGGTTGATGCTGGGCTATCTCCACAGCGTTCCTATAGTCTGGTTGATGCTGGGCTATCTCCACAGCGTTCCTATAGTCTGGTTGATGCTGGGCTATCTCCACAGCGTTCCTATAGTCTGGTTGATGCTGGGCTATCTCCACAGCGTTCCTATAGTCTGGTTGATGCTGGGCTATCTCCACAGCGTTCCTATAGTCTGGTTGATGCTGGGCTATCTCCACAGCGTTCCTATAGTCTGGTTGATGCTGGGCTATCTCCACAGCGTTCCTATAGTCTGGTTGATGCTGGGCTATCTCCACAGCGTTCCTATAGTCTGGTTGATGCTGGGCTATCTCCACAGCGTTCCTATAGTCTGGTTGATGCTGGGCTATCTCCACAGCGTTCCTATAGTCTGGTTGATGCTGGGCTATCTCCACAGCGTTCCTATAGTCTGGTTGATGCTGGGCTATCTCCACAGCGTTCCTATAGTCTGGTTGATGCTGGGCTATCTCCACAGCGTTCCTATAGTCTGGTTGATGCTGGGCTATCTCCACAGCGTTCCTATAGTCTGGTTGATGCTGGGCTATCTCCACAGCGTTCCTATAGTCTGGTTGATGCTGGGCTATCTCCACAGCGTTCCTATAGTCTGGTTGATGCTGGGCTATCTCCACAGCGTTCCTATAGTCTGGTTGATGCTGGGCTATCTCCACAGCGTTCCTATAGTCTGGTTGATGCTGGGCTATCTCCACAGCGTTCCTATAGTCTGGTTGATGCTGGGCTATCTCCACAGCGTTCCTATAGTCTGGTTGATGCTGGGCTATCTCCACAGCGTTCCTATAGTCTGGTTGATGCTGGGCTATCTCCACAGCGTTCCTATAGTCTGGTTGATGCTGGGCTATCTCCACAGCGTTCCTATAGTCTGGTTGATGCTGGGCTATCTCCACAGCGTTCCTATAGTCTGGTTGATGCTGGGCTATCTCCACAGCGTTCCTATAGTCTGGTTGATGCTGGGCTATCTCCACAGCGTTCCTATAGTCTGGTTGATGCTGGGCTATCTCCACAGCGTTCCTATAGTCTGGTTGATGCTGGGCTATCTCCACAGCGTTCCTATAGTCTGGTTGATGCTGGGCTATCTCCACAGCGTTCCTATAGTCTGGTTGATGCTGGGCTATCTCCACAGCGTTCCTATAGTCTGGTTGATGCTGGGCTATCTCCACAGCGTTCCTATAGTCTGGTTGATGCTGGGCTATCTCCACAGCGTTCCTATAGTCTGGTTGATGCTGGGCTATCTCCACAGCGTTCCTATAGTCTGGTTGATGCTGGGCTATCTCCACAGCGTTCCTATAGTCTGGTTGATGCTGGGCTATCTCCACAGCGTTCCTATAGTCTGGTTGATGCTGGGCTATCTCCACAGCGTTCCTATAGTCTGGTTGATGCTGGGCTATCTCCACAGCGTTCCTATAGTCTGGTTGATGCTGGGCTATCTCCACAGCGTTCCTATAGTCTGGTTGATGCTGGGCTATCTCCACAGCGTTCCTATAGTCTGGTTGATGCTGGGCTATTTCCACAGCGTTCCTATAGTCTGGTTGATGCTGGGCTATCTCCACAGCGTTCCTATAGTCTGGTTGATGCTGGGCTATCTCCACAGCGTTCCTATAGTCTGGTTGATGCTGGGCTATCTCCACAGCGTTCCTATAGTCTGGTTGATGCTGGGCTATCTCCACAGCGTTCCTATAGTCTGGTTGATGCTGGGCTATCTCCACAGCGTTCCTATAGTCTGGTTGATGCTGGGCTATCTCCACAGCGTTCCTATAGTCTGGTTGATGCTGGGCTATCTCCACAGCGTTCCTATAGTCTGGTTGATGCTGGGCTATCTCCACAGCGTTCCTATAGTCTGGTTGATGCTGGGCTATCTCCACAGCGTTCCTATAGTCTGGTTGATGCTGGGCTATCTCCACAGCGTTCCTATAGTCTGGTTGATGCTGGGCTATCTCCACAGCGTTCCTATAGTCTGGTTGATGCTGGGCTATCTCCACAGCGTTCCTATAGTCTGGTTGATGCTGGGCTATCTCCACAGCGTTCCTATAGTCTGGTTGATGCTGGGCTATCTCCACAGCGTTCCTATAGTCTGGTTGATGCTGGGCTATCTCCACAGCGTTCCTATAGTCTGGTTGATGCTGGGCTATCTCCACAGCGTTCCTATAGTCTGGTTGATGCTGGGCTATCTCCACAGCGTTCCTATAGTCTGGTTGATGCTGGGCTATCTCCACAGCGTTCCTATAGTCTGGTTGATGCTGGGCTATCTCCACAGCGTTCCTATAGTCTGGTTGATGCTGGGCTATCTCCACAGCGTTCCTATAGTCTGGTTGATGCTGGGCTATCTCCACAGCGTTCCTATAGTCTGGTTGATGCTGGGCTATCTCCACAGCGTTCCTATAGTCTGGTTGATGCTGATCTCATCATCCCACATTGTGGAAGAACTCCGCTAGAACCCATAAGACCATCAAGATCATTGATCTAGTGGGATTAATATACTGTAGTGGGATTGGTGAACGGCTCTTAAACTACATGGAAATGTGCTCTTCTCCGAGCGGAAATAACCGGGTGCGTTGTTATGAGCTCAGAGCTGTCTGTGGAACAATGTGTGTTGAGCTGCACCTGCGGTGTCTCTCCACCAGAGGGCAGCAGAGTATCGTGTCACACACACACTGTTGGAGCCAAACGAATAGGATTGAATTTTATTGAGTTGTGATCATGATGTTTGAATGAAATATGAATGATTGTGTTCCGGTCTCTGTTGTGACCATGATGTTTGAATGTATAAAAGAGAATCAATCCATTAGTGTTGTACATAGTGTTGTGTGTGTGTGTCAAAACCATCGACACAGGGTGTCTGACGCGAAGTGCAGAAGAACTGGAGTAGTAGTGCTTGTAGCTAGTGCATGCTGCATGCTGCCCCTGCTTGCTACCTTCTGCTTTCAGCTACTGCCGCCGGCTAGCCCTCTCACAGGGGGTGAAAAAGAGGAGCCGAGTGCGTAAGTCTCCTCCTGCCGGTACATAGCCTCTCTTCCGCCAAGACTCCTACAGTGCCTCCCCGCGGCCACACACGGATACTGGGCACCTCGCGGTCCCAGGCTAAACTGTAGGGGATCTCGGAGCAGCAGTGGGCCCCAGAGGCGAGGCACGCAGGCCCACCGTCGTGTGGACACGCCCTGTCGTCCGCCAACCACTGCCCCAGCTATGGGCAAATAGTATGGGTAGATGGGGCTCATATAAGCCATGATAGGCAACCCATCTAGGAGATGGACACTCCGAACAATAAAGGGTCCTAGGAGATGGACACTCCTGAACACAAACCGCAGGCGCTGCTTGCGCCTGGCTCCGCACCGTACACCATCTGGAGGTGGGGAGCAAGGGCGGAAGGCTTAAGCCCGGAACGGCCAAAGTAGTGCTGTGAGGAGTTGTGCCCCACAGTTCTTAACCCTGCACATTGTAAAGCTTGCCAATGGAGCTTAACATCCAAAGAAATGATGAGTACAATCACTAGTAATCCTATACTTCCAGCGGCGGGAGTCCGCAGGAGCCTGGCAGCGGACGGTGGTGCTGGTCCTCCCTCGGGAGGACACCATGACGACTGGACCCCAAACCCCCTCCACCCCAGGAGAGGAAGGGTTCAGCCTGATCCCAGCCCACTGTCCAATGCACTCTTGCGTTGTAGGAGGCCATTTATTATGGCAACCTACAACGCAAACACAGTCAGGGAGGAGGCACGGCTGGAGGAGCTAGCAAACTGTGTTGAGGAGAGGGGAGTGGAGATCCTGGGGGTGCAGGAGCACAGGAGGGTGCACACCGACCAGCCAATCCTATACCACAAAGTCGGGGGATGCTCGTTCATCACCTCGTCTGCGTGGAGGAACGACGCCCAGGCAGCCACCGGTGGCGTCGGGCTCATGGTGAGCCCTCGAGCGCGAAGAGCTCTCCGGAGGGTGCAGCAACACACCAACAGGATTCTCGTCGCTGACTTCGAGGGGAACCCGGTAACAACGGTCATGAGTGTGTACTCTCCCACCAACGCAGCACCAATAGAGGATGTGGAGAAGTTCTACGACGAACTAAGAACCGCCATCCACCATGTCCCAGCCCACAACTTCCTGGTAATCCTGGGAGACTTCAATGCAAGACTCGGACCAGAGGACGCACCCTTCACATACCACAACAACACCAACCGCAACGGAGAATATCTATCCGCCCTGCTTACGGAACACGAGCTCCTGGCCGCCAACACCTTGTTCCGTAAGCGGATGGGCAAGAGATGGACGTTCCAAGACCGAGCTTCTGGTATGCTGCGTCAGTTGGACTACATACTGGTAAGGAGGAAATGGAGATCGTCTGTCCTTAATGCAGAGTCGTACAGTACGTTCGACTCTGTAGGCTCCGACCACCGGGTGGTCTCTGTGAGACTGCGTCTGAGCCTGAGGGTCCCTAAGAACTCCCCGAGGCCCCGGCCCGACTGGGAGGCCTTTGCAGGAAGCCCCGACCTCCAAGCCAGCTACACAGCGGAGGTGAGAGGCCGCTTGCTACAGCTGGCTGGGGAACCTCGGCAGTACGGGCAGTTTCTAGCTGCTAACGAGGAAGCTACCAGGAGATGGGTGCCAACAAAGGGGAGACTCAAAGCCTCCCCTACATCCAGGCACCCTGAGGTTGTGAGGGTGCGGGCACGGATGGTGGAAGCGCGTAGAAGCTTTGAGAGGGAGAGGACCGAGGAGAATCGGGAGGTGTTGAACGAGGCCAAGCAACTACTGTTCAACACCTACGACAGGATCAAAGGGGAGGAGCTGATGGAGAAGGTGAGGAAGGTGGAGGCAGTGCATGGCGAACGGCAGTATAAGGAGTCATGGAGGGTCATAAATGAGATGAGTGGGCGGAAGAGGCCAAGGGAGGGACAGCTGGCAGGCTGCAGCCCAGGGGAGAGAGTGACCTCCTGGCTCACCCACTTCCGGGACCTCCTAGGCACATATCCAACAGTGGAGGGAGCTGAAGAGGAGATACCTGCAGTCCTCAAGAATCTCGACATTGACGATGGCCCCTTCACAGCTGTGGAGTTCGCCGCAGTGAAGTCCACCCTGAAGCAGGGGAAAAGTGCTGGGCCAGACGGCATCCCCCCAGAGGTCCTGAAGAACTGCGATCTTGATACGATCATATTGGAGATCTGCAACCAGGCCCTGATAGAAAACATCAAGCCTGAGATATGGTCCCTCTCCAACATCATCCCGGTGCCGAAATCAGGAGATCTGTCCAAGCCAGACAACTATCGTGGTATTAGCCTGACCTGTGTCATGGCGAAAATGTACAACCGCATGATACTAAACCGGATTCGGGAAGCCATTGACCCTCACCTGAGGGACAACCAAAATGGCTTCAGGAAAGGAAGGACCACGGTAGCCCAGATCCTGGCCTTAAGGAGGAGCATCGAGGAGGTGAAGAAGAACAACCTCACGGCTGTCCTGTGTTTTATAGATTTCAAAAGGCGTTTGACACAATACACAGAGGCGTGATGATAAAAATCCTTAAGGCTTATGGAGTTCCTCCTAACCTGCTCCGGGCCATAGATGCCATGTACAGGGACACAAGAGCCAAGGTGGTAACCCCAGATGGCGACAGTGAGGAGTTTGACATCCAGGCAGGGGTGTTGCAGGGGGACACTCTTGCCCCCTTTCTCTTCATTGTAGCCCTTGACTACGCACTTCGGAAAGCCATTGCTGGGCGGGAGCAGGAGCTTGGCTTCACAATCACACCCCGGAAGTCCAGAAGAAACCCCGCTGTAGTCCTAGCAGACCTGGACTACGCAGATGACATCTGCCTGTTGTCTGATTGTGTGGAGAAGGCACAGGAGCTCTTGGCCAGAGTGGAGGAGGAATGTTCCAGGGTTGGCCTCAGACTGAACACAAAGAAGACTGAGGTCATCACCTACAACACCCCCCTGGACCACACATCTCTCAAGACAGCAGGAGGCAATGTGCTGGCAGAGGTCAGCGACTTTAAGTACCTGGGTTCCTGGGTCAACTCAACGGAACAGGACCTCAGGGTAAGGAAAGCGCTGGCATGGAGGGCCCTAAATGGAATGGCAAGTGTGTGGAAATCCAACCTCCCTCGACATATCAGGCTGAGCTTCTTCCAGGCAACCGTGGAGTCTGTTCTCCTGTATGGCTGTGAATCCTGGACCCTGAAGCCCACTCTACAGAAGTCTCTGGATGGGTGCTACACCAGAATGCTGCGTGTTGTACTGAGCATTGACCAGAACGAGCATGTTACCAACAAGCATCTGTACGGGGGGCTACCAAGGCTAAGTGACAAAGTAGCATCGAGAAGGATGAAGCTTGCAGGTCACTGCCACAGACACCAAGAACTCCCAGCTAGCAAACTAGTACTCTGGGAGCCAACACACGGGCACCGACTTAGAGGACGTCCCACACAGACGTATGTGGACATACTGAGGAAGGATGCGGGTGTGGAGAGCTCCGGGGAGCTAGCCGAATGTATGGAGGACCGAAAAGATTGGAAGCTCCGGCAGCAGGCTCGTCTGAGGACGACTTAGATGATGTACATAGGACTGTGTTTGTTTAAAGATGTGGGTGAGCGTCCCATTCCCTCTGGCTACTATATTGTTGTTGAAGCCATCACAGATCCTATGCTCCATCTTAAACTGACCACATGTGTGTCTAAGGTTAGAAGAACATGAATGCTTTCTTCTTCATCCTTCATTATCTGTCTGGATCTGGAAGTCTTGTTCCCATCTCAGTCTAGCGCTATCTGGATTAGCTAATCCATTAGGACCATCTTTGAGATTTATGGAGAGTTTATGGAGTAAAATACACATTTTTGAGGGTGAAGGTTCTGTAAAAAAAACATATCACCATATAACTACAGTATTAACATATTGTTATATATGGTTGTGTTATAAGAGACAGATATAGTGACTACAGTATATTTAACATATTGTTATGTATGGTTGTGTTATAAGAGACAGATATAGTGACTACAGTATCTTTAACATAATGTTATGTATGGTTGTGTTTATGAGAAACCTGGAAAAGCGCAGATGTTTGAGTCTGTGTGTCTGCGCCTGTATCTGTTTGTGTGTGTGTGTGTGTGTGTGTGTGTGTGTGTGTGTGTGTGTGTGTGTGTGTGTGTGTGTGTGTGTGTGTGTGTGTGTGTGTGTGTGTGTGTGTGTGTGTGTGTGTGTGTGTGTGTGTGCAAGACCCAACAAGACTGTGAACCATTTTAGAGAAACTTCTCAACAGTTGCAGTCAGTAATCAATAGTCTATATTGATTCAAGTGTATGCTTCTGAATAATAAATGACATCATGTTACAATATTGTACAATTCTGATTTTATTGAAAATGAATCAAAGTACGGTCAGAGACAGTGTGTGTCTGAGCTTCTGGTCCTCAGAGCACTCTGTCTATGGTTCATATGTTAATAAGGTTATTATAGTTCATGACTGAGTGAAGTCATGGAACAACAGCCTAGAAGAGGTTAGTCTGAAAGGAACTGAACTGGGAGGGGAACTGGACCAACTGGTTCATCATGCTTTGATACCGAGTCAGAGATACTGTAGTCAACTCTGATCTGTGATGTATCATCAATATATATCACTAATATATCATCATATATCACTTTATTACAGCAGGAAGAAGACTAAGATACTGTAGTCAACTCTGATCTGTGATGTATCATCAATATATATCACTAATATATCATCATATATCACTTTATTACAGCAGGAAGAAGACTAAGATACTGTAGTCAACTCTGATCTGTGATGTATCATCAATATATATCACTAATATATCATCATATATCACTTTATTACAGCAGGAAGAAGACTAAGATACTGTAGTCAACTCTGATCTGTGATGTATCATCAATATATATCACTAATATATCATCATATATCACTTTATTACAGCAGGAAGAAGACTAAGATACTGTAGTCAACTCTGATCTGTGATGTATCATCAATATATATCACTAATATATCATCATATATCACTTTATTACAGCAGGAAGAAGACTAAGATACTGTAGTCTGTAGTCAGTACAGGAAGTACTCAGTACATGCTGTATAATAGGTACAATCTGAGTACTTGTACTCAGTAGAATAGGTACATTGTCAGTATATGTACTCAGTATAATAGGTACATTGTCAGTTCTTGTACTCAGTATAATAGGTACATTGTCAGTACTTGTACTCAGTATAATAGGTACATTGTCAGTATATGTACTCAGTAGAATAGGTACATTGTCAGTACATGTACTCAGTAGAATAGGTACATTGTCAGTATATGTACTGGGTCTAATAGGTACATTTTCAGTACGTGTATAAGTAGAAAGGGTACTTGTCGATTAGAATCGAATCTATTATCAGTTACTCATCTTTCTCTCTACTCCCACACACACACACACACACACACACACACACACACACACACACACACACACACACACACACACACACACACACACACACATCAATCATGACTGAGTGAGTCATGGAACAACAGCCTAGAAGAGGTTAGTCTGAAAGGAAATGAACTGGGAGGGGAACTGGACCAACTGGTTCATCATGCTTTGATGATGATTTGATGATTCTCTCTCTCTCTCTCTCTCTCTCTCTCTCTCTCTCTCTCTCTCTCTCTCTCATGTCGCTCATAGCTCGTTGCTCCCGATAGACGCGAGGGGGGCGGGGCCACGAGATGACATCACTTTTGAGGAAGTAAAACTCACCAAAACCAAAGTTTCTCTCTTTGTGACTCGACGTGGAGACAGACAGTTCCTCTCTTTGAGACTCGACGTGGAGACAGACAGTTCCTCTCTTTGAGACTCGACGTGGAGACAGACAGTTCCTCTCTTTGTGACACGACGTGGAGACAGACAGTTCCTCTCTTTGTGACTCGACGTGGAGACAGACAGTTCCTCTCTTTTTGACTCGACGTGGAGACAGACAGTTCCTCTCTTTGTGACTCGACGTGGAGACAGACAGTTCCTTTGTCCAACTAAGCGGTGGACAGCGTTCTAAGGTGAGACACTTTGATGGTGGACCATTGTTAAGTTCATGTAGTATTAGATGTGTATTATATGTTTATATCAAGCCCTACACTACACCATCACTCATATATATGTACAAATAGAACCATTATAATACGTTTTAAAAAGAATGTGATTGTTTTTTAATTTGATTCAACAATGTGTTCTAGGAATGGCCTCTGCTAACACTTCCTGGTCTGAGGAGAACTTTAGACGGTCCGTACCGGTCAAAGAGCAGCCTTGTGTTGAACCAGGAGAAGTTCCCTGTGACGTCTGTACCGGGACCAAGCTGAAGGCTGTCAAGTCCTGCCTAGTGTGTCTTATGTCCTTCTGCCACTCCCACCTGGAGCCACATCAGAGAGTCGCAGGCCTGAAGAAACATAAGCTGGTGGAGCCTCAGGACCGTCTGGAAGACAGGATGTGTAAGAACCACAATTATCAACTTCTGGAGCTCTTCTGCCAGACTGAACAGGTGTGTGTGTGTCAGTTATGTACAGAGACAGACCACAGGTCCCATCCTGTTGTACCTCTGAAGGAGGAATATGAGCTGAAGATGGCCCAGCTGGGGAAGATAGAGTCTGATGTTCAGCAGATGATCCAGGAGAGAAAAAGAAAGATTCAGGATATCATAGACGCAGTGAAGCTCAGCAGAGCAGACGCAGACCGAGAGCTAGCCGACGGTGAGCAGGTCCTCGCCGCTCTGATGCGCTGCATTGAAAAGTGTCGGGACGATCTCAACCAAACGGTTCAAGAGAAACTGAAATCCATAGAGAGACAAGCTGAAGACCCCATCAAAGAGCTGGAGCGGGAAGTTAATGATCTGACCAATAGGAGCTCAGAGGTGAAGCAGCTCTCACACACTGAAGACCACCTCCACTTCCTCCAGAGCTTCAGATCCCTGAAGAATCCTCCAAACACCAGGGACTGGACCAGGGTGGAGGTCCCTCCTCCTCCGTCATACGTAGGGACCTTGAGGAGATCCCTGGATCAGCTGATGGAGACGCTGGACATGGAGATGGAGAAGCTGCCTGTCCTGAAACCAGCTGTAAAGAAGTGCATGGAGATGGAGAAGCTGCCTGACCTGAAACCATCTGTAAAGAAGTGCATGGAGATGGAGAAGCTGCCTGACCTGAGGTCGACTCTAAAGAAGTGTAAGTGTCTATTTAATTTGAGTCATCACAACAACACACTAACTTTTCAGATGGAAAGTCCATCCACACAGCAGGAGGTGACTTCCTACTGGGAATCAACATGATGGTGGACACCATGTATGTTATCAATATATCAATATATTGATAACATACATCAGGGGTGGCCAACCAGTCAGAGGTTAAGAGCCAAACATGTTACTATGTTACTGTAAAAAGAGCCACATCATACACACAGTCACAGATGCCCCCCCCTCTCCTTCTCTCTTCTGTTCTCAGCCTTTCTCTGTGCTCCCTCACTCTCTTCCTCCCCTCTCTCTCTCACACAGACTAAATGAACATCTAGAACTTTACACACACACTCAAGATCCTCCCTCCCAAAGACACACACACCCTCACACAGACAGACACACATAGCTCTGCTCTGACAGATGTATTGTAAATGTCACACACCATAATATTGACAGAAATTGAATTAAACCTCTCCTACTAGTATTCAGAGGCCAGTTATTATCAACAATGAACATTGTGTGCACTCTCACACAAACTCTCAGTAAACAAAATGTGAACAAGTTTTTTATCTTCCTACGCATGTTGCTTCTTTAAATGAAATGAGTGGGACTTCTGACATTCCTTGCCTTGAACAATCCTCCACCTTGTTTCAGTTTTTGGTTATCTGGAAACAAGATTTCAACCACGTCACTGAGGCATGTTTTAACAAACTCCCCTTCATTGTAGGGCTTTTTAGCTCGTGCTATGTTCCAAGCAACTTGATATGATGCAAGCGTCACGGTCTCCGAGTGCTTCCTTATTTTTTGGAAAAACTGTGTCTGCTTTTCTGCCTGACTTTTCAAGGTGTTTAACTTCTGCTTGTGAAGTTCAACACCTTTAGTGAATTCCTGGTGGAGGGAGTGAGCATGGAGTGAGGTGAAATGGCGCTTGGCGAAATGGGCTAATGACGTCTGGCATAGAAGGCAAAATGGCTTGCAATTGCGTTCTATAAAAAAAGATGAACTCTCCCACTCTACTAAAAACGTCCTATGGTCGTCTTCATATTTCCGCTTAGCTGTGCATTTTTTCCCTGCCATTTTACGTTAGAACTCAGATGGTCAACTCAGATAGTGCTTGATAGGGTTTTCCCCCCTCGAAGGTGATTGGTTCACTGCATCGCAGGCCTTTTAGTGATTGGCTCTTGGGCCGCATCACAATTAGACGCGCTGTCGTGCTCTCATACTACTACATACATACATACTACTCATACACTAGTGATGGGAGTCTCTATCATGTCTGTGATGCACCACGTGATGCTGGATGGAAAACAAAGTTTTCTAAAGTTTTTTAGCTGATACTTAATAATATATATTTTCATGATACTTGTATGTGTATTTTCTATGTAGTATTTCTGTGGAGACTCATCATGTCTTTCCTTCTCTCCCATCAGATGAGTGTGAACTCACACTGGACCCAAACACAGCCTGCAGAGGACTCTCTCTGTCTGAGGACAACAGGAAGGTGACGAGGGATGTGGATGGAGAGGATGAGCAGGAGTCGTATCCTGATCACCTGGAGAGATTTGACTCCTATCCCCAGGTGTTGTGTAGAGAGGGTCTGACTGACCGCTGTTACTGGGAGGTGGAGATGGAAGGAGGAGGTGTTGGTATAGGAGTGACATACAGAGGAATCACTAGGAGAGGAGAGGGTGTTGACAGCGGGCTTGGAGGGAACAACAAGTCCTGGTGTCTTTATTGTTCTGATGATGGTTACTCTGTCCGGTACAACGATAGTGAAACAGCCATAGATCTCCTCCCCTCTAACAGAGTAGGAGTGTATGTGGACCGACCTGCTGGCTCTCTCTCCTTCTACAGAGTGTCCCCAGATGGAGGAGGGTCCTCAGACACACTGACACTCATCCACACCTTCCAGTCCACATTCACCCAGGAGGACCTCCTCCCTGGGTTTGGGTTAGGGGGTTATGGTTCCTCAGTGTCTCTGTGTCGCTTGTAGCAACACACACAGAAATACACACACACACACACACACAGAAATACACACACGCACACACATAGAAATACACCCTCACACACTCACATAGAAATACACACACACACACACATAGAAATACACACTCACACACACACACACATAGAAATACACCCTCACACACTCACATAAAAATACACACTCACACACACACACACACATAGAAATACACCCTCACACACTCACATAGAAATACACACACACACACACACATAGAAATACACACTCACACACACACACATAGAAATACACCCTCACACACTCACATAAATATACACAATCACACACACACACACATAGAAATACACACACACACACACATATAGAAACACAAACGAACACATGCACACAAACACACACTCAGAAATAAATGTGTATGTATAAAAATATATACACACACATAGAAACACACACACACACACATAGAACACACACACACACACACATAGAACACACACACACACACACACATAGAACACACACACACACACATAGAACACACACATAGAACACACACACACTTTCACAAACACACATTTATATAATTACACAGGCGGGATTTGGACCGGATGTGGGCGGGATTTGGACCGGATGTGGGTGGGATTTGGACCGGATGTGGGTGGGATTTGGACCGGATATGGGCAGGATGTGTACCGGATGTTGGCGGGATATTGACCGGATGTGGGTGGGATTTGGACCGGATGTGGGCGGGATTTGGACCGGATGTAGGCGGGATGTTTACTGGATGTGGGCGGGATTTGAACCGGATGTGGGCGGGATTTGGACCAGATGTGGGCGGGATGTGGACCAGATATGGGCGGGATGTGGACCAGATATGGGAGGGATGTGTACCGGATGTGGGCGGGATTTGGACCGATATGGGCGGGATGTGTACCGGATGTGAGCGGGATGTGGACCGGATGCGGACCCCTGAGAGAGGAGAAGGCTTGGAAGAAGGCATGAAGGAATATATATTTTTTGTTCTAAAGATGCTGGAGAGATGCACAC
>JANIIK010000864.1:45000-50000 GCA_027704905.1 Muraenolepis orangiensis | reverse complement strand
GCTCTTATCTTAAATTGTCAACACAAGCAGGGGAATTCCAGGTGATTTAAGATCCAAAATCCCATTAAAAGGCATTTTTTCTATATTTTCTATATTTTTTCTATACACTGTTAAGGGGATATTAAAATATGATCTATATAAAACAAACCCATGACGGAGGTTGGTTCAAACACCGCTTCATGACTGAAATAATGATAGATCAAACTGGGACGTTTGGACCCAGTTGGGACAGCGGATGTGACACGATTACCTGCCGGCCGTACGATTCCACAACCTGACAACGGGTGGCACGTTATGTTTCTGCTGCGTCTCTGTTTTACGTGTGCGTTCGTGGCGCCAATGCTAACAAGCTGGGTCGATACAGCCCATACATCGCCATAGCGACGGTGTGAGAATTTACCGGTTTAATTTGTCCTTTGATTCCCGACACGGCTCACCCCAACGGTACAATTCTGTGAGACGATAGGCCCCGTTAGTCTGTGGTGTTTAAATGTGCAGTTGAGGTTTGACTTCCCCCCCACCCGCCCAACCCCTCCTCCGCCACAGCCCAGTGGGTCTAGAGTGGGTATTGATCTCTGCCTCTGGGCAGGATGGGAGCTGTTTGTTTCAGGCATGCTCATTTGCTTGTTGTTTCGGAAAGCTGCTGTCACTCAAAAGTCTGCTAAAGCCTCTTCCTTCTGCTCCCACTTGTGGCTAAATTGGCAGTTGGGGCCGTTTAGAGGAGTATGGCGCCGTACGAGATGGCTGCCGTGTCGCGAGCTCCCGCACGACGACGCAGTTTTTTGTTATTTATTCTTTTTATTGCAACTTTTTTAGTTCAGGATGTTAGCAGCAAGTTCACTTATAACTTTTGCACACTTTGGGAGATCAGATCGACAGTTGCTCGCCGCCTACCGGAGTATTTTCATTCTTTCGACTCGGACGTCCCGCCCGAAGTCACAGCTGGATTATCTCCGTCCATTTTGGGCACGATTACGCGCAAGCGTCGCCGGAGGAAGCGAGGGAAGCGAGCCGGCGTGCTAGTCAGGCTGAGATGTCGATCCGATCGCCCCCCACTACCCACCATTCTACTGGCTAATGTACAGTCTCTGGACAATAAGTTAAGCGAACTACAGGCTCGTATTCAATTCCACCGGGAAACTAGGGACAATTGCATTATCTGCCTTACGGAGACATGGATGTCGGAGGGGGTTACCGACGCAGCTATCGAGCCGACGGGATTTTCCGTACACCGGGCGGACAGAACAAAGGCTCTCTCCGGTAAAGATCGCGGAGGGGGGGTATGTCTCATGATAAACAGATCTTGGTGCAACCAAAGTCATGTACATCCCCTCAAGTCTTTCTGTTCCCCGGACCTGGAGTACCTGATGCTTATGTGCCGTCCATACTGGCTACCTCGGGAGTTTACAGCGGTAACCGTGACCGCTGTTTACATTCCCCCACAAGCCAACACGGACACAGCGCTGAAGGAACTGTACGGGGCTATCAGCGAACAGGAGTCGGCCCACCCCGAGGCTGCTCTCATCGTGGCGGGGGACTTCAACAAGGCGAACCTGAAGAAGGTTCTCCCGAAGTTCTA
This sequence comes from Muraenolepis orangiensis, assembly GCA_027704905.1. NCBI lineage: Eukaryota > Metazoa > Chordata > Actinopteri > Gadiformes > Muraenolepididae > Muraenolepis > Muraenolepis orangiensis. Next base: position 48,421 of record JANIIK010000864.1, on the reverse strand, counting down.
CCAACACATAAAGAGCAACACACGGGGCGAGCGGATCCTCGACCACTGCTACACTCCCTTCCGTGATGGCTACAAGGCCCTCCTCCGCCCACCGTTCGGCAAATCAGATCACCGCTCTATCCAGCTGCTCCCCGCCTATAGGCAGAGACTGAAGCAGCAACCGATCGCTGTGAGGGAGGTCCAATGCTGGTCGGACCAATCAGATTCTACGCTGCAGGATTGTTTTGATCACGCTGACTGGCACATGTTCCGCGTTGCCTCGGACAATAACATCAACGAGTACGCGTCGTCGGTCACCGGGTTCATCAAGAAGTGCATAGATGACGTTGTTCCGACCAAGTCGGTTCGGATATATCCCAACCAGAAACCGTGGATTAACGGCGATATTCGCGCTGCCCTACATGCGCCGCCTTTGGTTCCGGGAATACGGAGGAATATACGAGAGCCCGTTACGACCTCCGTAAGACCATCGTCACTGCCAAGCGGGAGTATAAGGACAGAGTGGAAGATAAATTCAAGAAACACGATGCGAGGGGTATGTGGCAGGGGCTGCAGAAGATAACGAACTTCAGAGGGAGAACCAGTTGTGTAGAGAACTCCTCTACCTCCCTCCCAGGAGAGCTAAATACATTTTTTGCTCGGTTCGACGTAAACGGCAGCCCGCCGAAGCCAGCACCGACTGGGGAGACCAGCCAGCTGCGCATCTCGGAGGCGGATGTGCGCCGCACCTTTAAGCGGCTGAACATCCGTAAGGCGGCAGGCCCCGACGACATCCCGGGCCGCGTCCTCAGAGCATGCGCAGACCAGTTGGCAGGAGTCTTTGCAGACATCTTCAACCTCTCCCTGTCCCAGGCTGTTGTCCCCGCGGTCTTCAAGATATCCACCATCGTGCCTGTCCCTAAACAAACCAAGGTAACATGCCTGAATGACTACAGACCTGTGGCCCTCACCTCGATCGTTAGCAAATGCTTCGAGAGGTTGGTCAAGGACTTTATTTGCTCCGTGTTACCTACCACGCTGGACCCATGGCAATTTGCATATCGTCAAAATAGATCCACGGACGACGCAATTGCCATGGCCCTCCACACTGCCCTTTCCCACCTGGAGGGGAAGAACTGTTATGTGCGAATGCTGTTTGTGGACTACAGCTCAGCATTCAACACAATAGTTCCTGCCAAGCTCGACACCAAGCTGAGAGGTCTAGGCGTACCCCCATCCATGTGCAGCTGGATACTGAACCTCCTGTCGGACCGCCGCCAGGTGGTGAGGATGGGCAGCACCACATCAGAGCCACTGACCCTCAACACGGGAGCCCCCCAGGGATGCGTGCTGAGCCCTCTCCTCTACTCCCTCTACACCCACGACTGCATGGCTATGCACAGCTCCAACGTCATCGTCAAGTTTGCTGACGACACGACAGTGATGGGCCTGATCGCCGGCGACGACGAGATAGCCTACAGGGAGGAGGTCGGATCGCTGGAGCAGTGGTGCCAGGAGAACAGCCTCGCCCTCAACGTCAAGAAGACCAAGGAGCTGATCGTGGACTTCAGGAGGCAGAGGGGAGAGCACAGCCCTATCTCCATCGACGGCGTTGCAGTAGAGAGGGTCAGCAGCTTCAAGTTCCTCGGCGTGCACATCTCCGAGGACCTCACATGGTCCACGCACACCACACACGTGGTGAAAAAGGCCCAACAACGCCTGTATTTTCTCAGGCGTCTGAAGAAATTCAGCATGGGCCCCCGCATCCTGAGAACATTCTACAACGGCACCATCGAGAGTGTTCTGACAGGGTGTATCACCGCCTGGTACGGGAACTGCACGGCACTCGAGCGCAGAGCGCTTCAAAGGGTGGTGCGGACGGCCCAGTATATTGTTGGAGGTGAGCTCCCCTCCCTCCTGGACATTTACAACCAGCGGTGCGTGGCCAAGGCCAAAAGAATTATAAAAGACATTGCCCACCCCAGCCACGAACTTTACTCACTATTACCGTCAGGCAGGCGATACCGCAGTATCAAGTGTCGTACAAATAGGCTTAGAGATAGCTTCCACAGTCAGGCCATCAGGCTGCTGAACAAGGGCGTATAACATATAACAATGTATATTTTATTACATCGATTTATATATATATATTGCTCTTTTCTGTGCTGATTTTTGCATTTTATAAATTGCATTTTTTATTTTTATTTTATATTCCTTATTGTATTTTTTATTGTATTTTTTATTCTATTTTTATCTATTTTTATCTATTTCTATTTTTATTTTATCTTATTTTATAACTGCTGTCTATCGTCGGGTATTGCACACAAGAATTTCACATCACTGCTTTATACTAAACTGTAAACTGTGAAGTGACAATAAACTTGACTTGACTTGACTTGACTTTATCGTGGCGTTTTGCGTGCTCCGGCGTTTACGGCGGCAGCACAGCTCCGGTCTGGCGGCGGGATAGTTTAATCTGTCGGGACTAGGCTCGGGGATCGGAGGGTCGCCGGGTTCAAGTCCTCGAACCTGAAACACCTGGACACTGCCGAGGTTCCCTTGAGCAAGGTACCGGACCCCCCTGCACTTCCCCCCCGGGCAGCTGTATATCAAATAGCTGCCCACTGCTCCTCATACTAGGATGGGGGAAAGGGCAAAGAAGATCCAACCCGGAGATCTAGTACAAATGTCACCAGAAAGGCCATATGGCCAGTGTGGAATAACAGTCCTTCCTCACAGCAAACAGAGAGTGGTCCCAGGCTCACCCACAGGTGGAAGCACATTTGTTAAGCAGCTGTGAGCTTTACAACCACTTTAGGGAAAGGAAATTGCCAAAACATGATTGCTGCACATTAGTACAAAGGTCATGTGAGAATGAAGCGGCACAAATACCATATCTTGATGACTGTTATTATCGCTGTTGTTCCTTATTATAGTGGACCACTGTGTCAACTATTTGTGAGATATAAACAAAACAGTGAATTCCAGTTGAAATTGCATATGCAGATGTAATGTATGGCATATGTAGAGATGTTAGCATGACGCTGGAACAGCCACCTGGGAGACACATTTGATCTACTTAAAAAAAATGCGCAGTGGTTCCCAACGTCCATTTTTTTGACATGGAATGGGACTGTACTGGACAACAACAACCTGCCCGGTGGAACCACAAGCAAAAGGGATATGGCTGACCATTCATCTCAAACCCAGAAGAGGACCGATAACCAAAACGATAGCATCATGTTGCCATTGTGAAAATGTTCCTTGGCCGTCAACAGTCGACACAAACTCTGGGCCAGAATTGGTGAAACAACGACCTTTTCCCATAGCCACTAGTGGGAAGACAAGCTCAAACGTCCTGTGTAGTTAGTAGGAAAAGGCCACGGTTAAATCGTCTTCTGAAACCTCAATCTGCACCTCCAGCGCTCGCAAATGAGTTCAT
>JANIIK010000864.1:0-17500 GCA_027704905.1 Muraenolepis orangiensis | reverse complement strand
TCAAGCTCTATTTAATCCATTTTACAATTAGGCTACGATTAAAAAACAAAAATAGCATCTAGGATCATATATGGTTCATGCTTTCAGTGCTTTTCACTTATAATTCCTGTTGGTATATCTTAATTGTGCGCATGCTTTAGTCAGCGAGGGCCTGACCGACATTGAGCGAGGAAGACCCTTTAAGGAGCTAGTCTAAGTGGGAACAGGGGAGAACCCAGCGCCTCCCCTAGTGGTCAGTTGTCAAGTCGAAGATCTCCCTTCCCCCGTCCTTTCCTTCCATTGTAGGGATATCAACTAGACTTTCTGTGTGCATGTGTGTGTGCTGGTGTGTGCTGTGTTCGTGTGTAGTGTAGTGATGCACGTGTGCTGCGTGCAGTAGCGACGCCCTGTCATTTGGCATAGTGTGTTCCGTCTGCTACTCCGTCTCTGTCTAATACATGTGTTACTCAATGTGTGGGTAGTGTGTGGTGTGTGTGTGTGTGTGTGAACTGTGCTGAGGCAAGTGCTGCTGTAGATCTGTGTGTGTGTGTGTTTGTATCTGTGCCTGTTGTGTGCCGTGTATAGTATCTGTTTCGGTAATGTGTGCCGTGTGTTATCTGTATTTGTGTATGTGTAGTACATGTGTGTTGGTTAGTGTCTATTAACTATGTGCTCGTCAGCTCTGTGTTTCTGATATGTTTGTGTGTTTGTAGTGCTCAGTAGACTATGACTGGGTCGTGCGGATGGTGTTTGTGTTGTGCTGGTTTAGTGCGCTGCTGTATCTAGTTTGCTGTGTAGTGTGCTTGTGTGGCTGCAGTGTTAGTGATTGTAAGCTGTCGTAGTGTGTGTGTGTAGTGTGTATCTGTTTGTGTGTTCGTGTATGTGCGTTGTATGTGTATCTTTGTGTGATGTACGTGTATACTCAGTACTATCTGATAGTAGTGTGTCTGTGTGTGTGTGTATATGCTGTGTCGCTGTGTGTGTGCTATAGCGCTAAGTGTGTGTGTGTGCGGTGCTGTGTTGGTTCTGTATAAATGACAAAGCGTACGTAGTCAGGATTGCCCCGAATCTAAGTCATAATATATGCAGTGCACTCATATTCTCTCTCTCACACAATACACACACACACACACACCACACACACCCACCCACCCTGAAAATATACTCTACTCCTCCTCCTAAGCTAACTTCTCTCTCTCAGCTCGTCTCTCTTCTCTCTACTCTCACTACTCTACTCTCTCTAACCTCTCTCTCTCTCTCTCCTTCTCTCTACTCTTGTTGGTTACTGGGCGAACGCCAGGGGAGCGTGCGAGGCGGAGATGACGTCACGTTTGATGAGAATGAATCGCTAACGCGCAGACCAAGCAGGAAGACGCGACGCGGAGATAAAACAGTTCAAAGGCACACCAGTACTAATTACCAACTAAGCTGGGGACAGCGCTTCTAAGTGCAGTAGTGAGTGTTGACAAGCGGCTCAAAGAGTTAGTTCTAGCCACCAGCGGAGCCCCGCTATTTCCAACGCGACACACTTTGCATGGTGAGACCATTAGCTTAAGTTAGTTACATGCAGTTGTGCCTTTTAGATGCTAGTGTATTTATACTGTTACTATATCAATAGCCTCTACGCCTACACTCCATCACTCATATACATTAGTGATCATAATGCACAATATTAGGGACATTAGAACCAGTCTTAACGCTACGCTGCTCTAAAACACTTTTAATACGTTCTCTAAAAAGATACGTTTTTTTTTTGTAAGTAGTGAGCTAAGCTGTTCAGTAGTAGAATTCGAGTAGCTCAGTATGTAGGCTCAGATTAGTAGTAAGATAGCTAGTTGCTCGTAGGAGCATCTTTACACGCTAGCTAATTAGTAATAGCTGGTTAGTAGCTAAGTAGTAGTTAATCAGCTAGTGTTTAGTACAGCCAGTAAAGTCAGGCCGGCACGTTGCTGCGCCCGGGGCGGAGCCGAGGTTCAGGTATTTGAGCGATTCCAAGGGCCCAGCACTGCGGGGCTTTGAGGGATGAAGCAGGAGATGACGAGCCCACGAGCCAACACTAAGCTAGTTAGTCTTTTATACTAATTGCGCTTGCGTTTTTTTGTATTTTAATCTATTAGCCTAAAGTATAGTTAATGCTAGATAGACTCAGACAAAAAAAACCGTACACAAAGAAGAACAAACAAGTGCTGGCTTCTACTCTGTTTGACAGATATGTCGCCACCCCTCCCCTTCATTCACTGCATGTTCGCTTCAGTCCTTGCACAACGTGCCGGCCGCCCTGACGCCAGCAATGGAGACCGAGCAGCGAGCCACTCAGATTTCCAGTGAAGACATGTCCCTTTAAGACGCCATGCGTTGTACCATTGTTGGTGTGTGCCCTGGCTCGCCGAAGTGTAAGAATGGGTCAGCCTAGTTAGCCAGCGAAGTTGAAGTTCAGTCAGTAGACACAACCCCACCCCCACCACCCAAACCCACCAACAAAAAAAACCAAAAAAAAAAAACCAAAACCACCATTAGAACCAATAAAATCTCGTAGCAAACGTCGATGAACGTTAAACTTGAATTGTTTTTTAATGAATATATTCGCCATTGATATCGTGCGGATCCATCCTGCTAGATTCAGATTGTTCAGAAGAGCTCAATGATATAAAAGTAACTGTTGCCCGCCAGATTTATCGATGTTCTTTACATTTTTTTTAAATTAGTTTCCTCCTGATTAATAGTGATCCGCAAATTCAGGCTAGCTTCAAGTTGATTCGATTGCCGAAGAGGTTAAGTGCATATTCCCTCTCTTTCCCTCCCTCCACCCTCCCTTCCCATACAACTGCCTGATATGAGGTAAACTAACTACCAAGTAAGTTAACATTGAGTTAACTTACTCATATATTTTATTATATATGATATAATTTGTGTTCATTCTTGCTATCATTATACTATATATAGCTATGCTATGACAGGTCCTTGTTTAATGCTTCAGCCCGTGAATTGCTTTACACCTTAATCAACTAACTAATCAGCAAACTATTGTCTATTCCAGCTAAATGTGATGACAACATGGATATTGGCAGAAAGAAAATAAACCCTGATGCGACCGCACAAGAATTCCACAAAGGAAATATACATCTCCTGTCACCGTTCCTGTCTGTCCTGATCGATGCCACCCATCCTAGTAACAACCCCGGCTAAATAGGATATCGCACTAGCCCTAACTAAATATACCTCACTAACATGTGTGTGTGTGTGTGTAGTGTGTGATCTGTTGTGTGTGTGTGTGTGCTAGTGTGTGCTGTGTGTGTAGTGTGTGTGGCTGTGTCGTGTGGTATTCGTGTGTGTGTGTGTGTAGGCTGTGTGTGTGTCATGTCATGTATTCAACCCAGTTGAGTGCTATTCATACGTGTATTGCTCTCCTGGGTAGAAGGATGTTGGTGACAGCGCAGACATCAGGAGGAGCAGAGAAGCGAGAGAAAGAGACCCAAGAGTTACAGGTAATGGAAATATCAGACACATCCCATCTGCTCTGATGCACGAGATGGGCTTCAGGATCACTAACCTTCCCTCATGAGCCACTGCCCAGCCTGCCTGAAGGAGAGGGAGGTAAAGCCAGCAGGGCTATGGCGGTTAACAAACAGATTTATAAAATTTATGAAAAATGCATACCATGCATTGCAATACAACTTTAGGTAATATTCACATTAGTTACTCTAGTGTCTTCCAGGAATTGCAATAACCATTGACCACTGCCGCACATTAAATAATCGAGGTTGTTACAGTAGCTACAGCTAGATTTGAGCAATTGAAAAAGATCTAATAAAATTAATATTATATTAATTATTATAACAATTAAGAGGATAAGCTTGAGTCTAGTACTGCTGCTCTTATTACTAATTATAGCGGCATTTTATAAATTGATTGGTTAACCCCCCCCCCTACACCCCCCTAACCCGTATGGATACATGCTAGAGACAGCGGCCCTCGTGCAGGACCCCAGCCAATGCAAGCAGACCCTAGAGGATGAAGAGGCAGACAAACTGAACGACAGTAACCAGAAGAAGGCGGCAGGAGCATCGCAAGCAGACACAGATGAGGAGGAAGCTAGCTTATGCGACGCGTCAATGTCAGCCACCTCCACAACCCCCACCCCCCAGAAGGTGGAGAGCACCTCCCCACACTAGGATGCATTATACTGAAGCCCACCTGTAGGTGGCATCGTCTACTGACGGCCCAGTAGTAGAAGATTGCTGCATCTCTACGTGAACCAGGCCGTTGTCCCCAGCCTATGATGAGTGACAGGGGAAAGGACAGCGCGCAATGCATTGCCGAACAGAATGAGCTAAGGCGAGAAGACCGCATCAAGAATTTCCACATGAGATTCAAAGGGAATAGCCCATTCCAGATGACTATGAAATACACCAAAGCCCCAGATAAAGGGCATAGAGGCAAGCGAAAGCTGACAAAGGCCAACTGCGTCTGATTCACAGTGAAAAGTGCCATAATGCACCACTGTTCTGCCATACCATGATTGTTTCTCTTCTCGCAAGGAGCCAAAAAATTACCCTACTCCTTAAAGCCTAGCTTTATGAGTAAGATGAACCTAAGGGCATTACAAGATGATGCTCGTATGACGTCGAGATGAGAAGCAGTCGCATGCTTATGATTAATCAATTCCCACCATGCACACCTGAAAGCAAAGTAGGGAATCAGCAGCGCGACTGATTATTATGCGATGGAAAAAACCTCCTCAGTGTATGGGTTACGATCCTAGCATGCCTGGCGTTGTATCACTCCAGTTGCAGAGAGAGCTACGAGTTGAAATCTTAGCAGAAAAACAATAGCTATATCTATGCCCAGAGACTCCATTGATGTCACTCATGTCACTCTGCACATTAGCAACGAGCGAATTTAGCCTTTCCTGAGTGCGAACTATTTTTTTTTTTTTTTTTTTTTTTTTGGGTTTTTTTGTTTTTTTTTTTTTGTTTTTTTTTTTTTTTTTTTTTGGGTTAAAACGCTATGGCTTTTGGGAACGATGCTACACAATGGAAGAAATTATGGTAGGCATAGCGCTAAGCACCGTATTAAAGCTCACCGCATATAGATCCACTACTTACTTGCAAAGACCACTTAGACAAAATCAGCCGACATCCAAACACCGGAAGCAGCTAATCTCATTATACTCGCAGCCCCAGACATCCAGAACGAGGATGTCTATCTGAATTGTGTGGGGGTCGAAGGTATTTAAAAACCTAGTCTGCACGCGAAAGCCGAGCGAGGATGCAATAATACTTATGGAATAATGCTTATTTGCCCTGATGCAGCCGCCCCATAGACATTTCCACACACCCGAGCCAAAATGTTAGTAAGCCCATAAGATATGTCCATTCATACTGAGGCACACAGGGCCAATGCGTGAGATCACTAGAAAGATTTATATTGCAATTCAAAGATTTCAACGGCGATCAAAAAACAGGGATGTGAAATAGCAACCAGTACGGAATGATGGAGAGAAAAGAGTAGTGACTTCTCGGCGATCGAGGGAATAGACAATTAGTGCATTGCCTCAGGTGGGCATAGGGTTATGTATAAATAATAAGGCGAGCCCACTATGTCAGCGCGAAAAACAAGGGACGTCCAAGCACCCAAATACCTGAAAAGAATTAATCTTGACTCACTTTAATCACTCTTGTGCCTCTCCACACGCCTGAGAATCTGCGTTTTAGTGCGCTGCACGCCCGTGCCACGAATCCAGGTCCCTGGAAGTAGTCCAACTTGCTTTGAGTTACATTAAACGCCTGTCACCCCCCCCCCCACCACCCAGCCTTCTAAACTACACTATGTGCTTAAGCTGCCAGTCCATCCCGGTTGGTCTTATCAGACAAAAGAAACAGGTTAGCCCTACTGCTACATCGGGCCTATCTGACACTCTCGCCGGATGTGGGTGTCGCGAGAATTGATGCACTGCTCGAAACCCTCGCTAGCAAAGCTAACCTACCTCGGACGTGTCCAATTGAAGCCCTTAAGCCCTACCATACTGACAGCCACTCAGTGCCAGTCCTCACAGCCTGAGGCCCAGATCTGAAGCCTAGTTCGGCGTGGCCAGCCGCAACTACCTACCATGCTCATTTGCATAGCCAATTGTCCTTCTCACCATTTTGGGCCTGCAATAGTATTGCCAATCTTATTGATGACTAGAAATGTAGATACTCCCAGTCAGGGAAAATGTCAATAGAGGCGGAGGCACGTCAAAAAGTAATCAGTCCTAGCCTGCCTGCACTATAGAGATGAGATGCAGACTCTCAAGAAATCGCGCATGAGATCCGCTAATATTCGTGCTCATGCAGCATACAATGAGGTAGCTAACAGGAAATGGAGTGGTGTCCACCTCAAGTTACACTTAAGAAATGCAACTCAGACCGTCCGGCGAGAGGAGGACGGAAGAGGATGAAACGTGCCAGGGAAGCGAAAAAAAAAAAAAACCACCCCCCCCCCTGGTCCAGGAGAGACTAGGCCAGAAACAACATTCCGCTAACACTGTGTTTTTCATGCCATGGACCAGATCATAAGTGACTATGACACTCGGCTCCAAACAACAGCAAATATGTGAAGAATTTGCCATAGCCATACTTAAAATTGGGAAGTTGAGTGACACGTAGTCATGGCTTCTGTGTGTCAGCCACTGAGGCGCAGAAATACTCACAGGATCTCACAGATCAGTTTGAGAGTGAGGATGCAGGCATCTCAATAAAATATTTTATGCCACTTTCCCCCTGATTGTAGCTCTCTATGAGCTCCTGAATAGCAATATACAAGATGGAACTCCAGAGCATTTTTGGAGACGTTTGCAATTGCCCTCAGAATGCTCTGACGCTCCCAGTTTACCGTACGCTGGGGTGAAAGCATCATATTAGTTAAGTGTGAAAACTTATCAAGAGCGCTATTTAAGATCTAACCATGTCGCCCAAGAGAGGTTGAACAGCCTTGCCAATGTTATCGATTGCAAAGCAAGCTGGCTCTGTCACTTGATTTCAAAGAGCTCGCTAAAACATTTATGCCCACAAGTAAGGTCCGCGCGATTGGCGTTCGAGATTTAGGGATAAAAATCCAGTCTATGGCAGCGCATTGATGGGATGTTTCCTATAGTAAGCTGACAGGCTACAGCCCACATTGTGCAACAATTACTATCTGATGCATAGTCCTCTAGCACTACATATTTTTCATGTTTTATAATTGTGTTCAAATCTCAGTTAATTATACTTGTCCTTGTGTGTTCATATCTTAATTAATAGTCAAAGAATGTGTATTGCTGTTCTTTTTTTTTGTTTTTTTTTTTTTTTGTTCATTCCTGTATTGGGTGTAATTTTCAATTAAATAGAAGATAAAGTTGATAGTCAGTCCATGTTGATTTCTGCAGTCCAATATCAGTTCATTAACTTCAACAGGGTTTTCGAGTTGGCGTATCATCGTGTCTGTTTAGGGGCGTGGACGCAAGGTCATGACCCCCACCAGTATCCAAGAATCCTGAATTAGTCCCCACCAATAGCTCCATCAACACTTGTCACTCGCGCTCCTCAAATACTTGCGCCCGTGCTAACAGGTAAAAACCATATTATGCGTTTTCATCAATAAATAAATGACCCCAAATCTTTTATCGTGCGCGCATGGATTGGGGGCCCACAAATAGATTCTTTCATGGGGCCCAGAATCTCCAGCTACGCCTTGCGTAGTAGTAGTAGTCATTCAGTAGTAGTCAGTAGTAGTTAGTAGTGAGTTGTTTTAGTAGATAAAAACAAAAAAAAAAACTACTATAGTAGTAGTTGCAGTATAGTAATGCTAGTGAGGATAGTTAGTAGTAGTAGTAGCTGTGAGTAGTGTAGTAGTAGTAGTAAGTAGTAGTAGTGCTGAGTAGTAGTAGTAGTATTAATACTAGTAGTAGTTAGATATATAGTAGTAGTATGTAGTTATAAGTAGTGAATTGTAAGTTGTAGTAGTAGTAGTCATTAAGTCAGATGCAGTAAGTAGTAGTAATGTTAGTCATTAGAAGAGTAAGTAGTAGTAGTAGTAGTATTAGTAATGTCAGTAGTTTGTATTTGCTATTAGTAGTGGTAGCTAAAAAGTATTAGTTGTTGTAGTAGTAGTAGTAATAGTTAGTAGCAGTATTAATAGTAGTAGTAGTATTGAACGCTTAGTAAGTAGCTAGTAGTAGTTAAGTAGTTAGTTTTTTGTTGCGCTGACTTCGACGTGAGAGAGAGGAGACAGTCAAAGGAAAGCAGCCTGTAGAGAATGCGACATTGTACCGTATGTACTCATTTACGTTCCTCTACCTCCACCGCCTATACTTGCGTCTCTATACGACGGTACACGTACATTACTTACCTGCTGACCCTTACGGTAATAGTATGGTAAGACGGAGGAAGCAGTGACAGTCACTACGCCAGAGCACTGGAAACTCCACACCCCCTCACCCCCCAACCTATGCGCTCTACCAGTCGATAACAACAAGTACAACGTCGTGCGGTGCTGCGTGTGCGATAGCTGTTGCCGTGTAGCGTGTACGGCGATAGTGATCCGTGTGGTGTGCGGTGCTGTGTGTGTGTCGTGGGTGTGTGTGTTGGTGTCGCTGTGTGCTGTTCATTTGAGAACAACTCGATAAATAAGTATGGACGTGTCTTATCGGTCTATAGGCACAAACGCGCCTTGAGTTAAACAACCCTCACACAGCCACTTCTCTTTCTCCGTAACAAGCGGTGGACAGCGTACTAAGGTGAGTAGGAGTGATATGACCAAAGAGAGCGCCTCAAAGGAGTATCCAGTCTGCTACACAGGGCAGCCTGTTCCGATCCATGGTCACTTTGATGGTGCGACCATTGTTAAGTCATGTGTATCTAGATGTGTATTATATGTTTATACAAGCCCCTACGCCCCTACTCCACACTCATTAACTACATAGAGATATATACACATATAAGGGACATTAGAACCAGTTAAAGTACTATTACCGTCTATGTGACGTGGGAGTGGGTTACCTGCCAGCTCCTGGCTTCATGTGAACAGGCCCAAAGACAGGTAAGCCTGCGCCGACCCATGTATTCCCTGACCTTCTCAGGTCATTTTTTTTTTCAAGGACTCCCCCGGCAAACGCAGCCGTTGACTGATTGCCGCTCGCCGTTGTGGTTGACGGCGGTTTTCTGCGCTGAAAGAAGACATCGGCGCATAAGAGCAAGAGGAGACGGACTTGCCCAACAAATGTGTCCAGAGTTAACTGGAGTTTTTAACAAGGCATCTCTGAACATCACCCACCCCCCCACCCCCCACAACAACCAACCCCAAAACCATACCTTCCCCCCCCCCCCCCACAATGTTTATACCCATACCTAATAGGTTATTGTGAGGAGGACGGTGATTGGGGGGGGGGGGAGTGTTGTGGCGGACTTGAGGGGGGATGAAGCATAACACTTAGATCACTAGTAGACGGGACATAACTATTCAGTGTGCTTTGTGTGCATTGTGCCCTGCCGTTGATCTTCTTAGTGCTGCCGTTGTAGCCTGCGGCTGCTCATGTGTGCATTGTGCCTGCCGTGTCCATAAGTAGTGCCGTTGCTGTCGCGGTCCGCATGTGTGCGTTGTAGCCTGCGGTGCATATCTCATGTGCTAGCATTGTGCTGCGTGTCTCATGCTAGAGCCCATTGTGGCGTGTCTCATGTGATGCGTGTGCTGCGATGTATCATGTGTGCATTCAGGGCTGCGGGCCTGTCTCATGTGTGCATTGTGTGGTGTCTACATGTAGTGCATGTGACCGCGTGTCTCATGTGTGCATTTGTAGCCTGCTGTTCTCATGTCGCGCGTCTGCTAGCTGACGTGTCTACATGTGATGATTGTGCCGTGTGTCTCATGTGTGCATTGTAGTTAGCGAGTCTCAGTGTTTTTTGTATTCTGCGTGTGCTGCCCGTTCTCATTAGTGACTGCATTGTGCTGCGGTCTCATGATGTGCATTGTAGCTGTGTCGTCTCAGATGTGCATGGGCGCCGGCCGTTTCTTTTTCTCTTTTGGGACTGCGTGTCTCATGTGAAGCGTGTGCTAATGCGTGTCATCATGTGTCAAGAATCTGTGCCTGCGTGTCTCATGGTGTGCGTTCGTAGCTGCCGCGTGTCTCATGTGTGCATTGAGCCCTACCCGTGTCTCATGTGTGCGTTGTGCGCGCTGCTCTCTATGTTCGTGCGTTGTGCCTGCGTGTCTCATGCGGTGCCATATGTAGACATGCACGTGTCTCATCGTAGTGCCATGTGCCTGCGGTCTTTATGTGTGCATTGTGCTGCGTGTACTCATGTAGTGCGTTGTGCTGCCGTGTACATCATTGCCTAGCGCTGCTGCTGATGTGTAACTCATGTGTCGCATTGGCTGCGTGTCTCAGTGTGCGTATGTGCTGGATCTTGGGGCGAGTGCTCCATGCTGTGCGTTGTGACTAGGTGCTCAGGTGTGCGTTCGTGCTGCCGTGTCCCATGTCGGACATTGTGCTGAGTCGTCTATGTGGCATTGCTGCTAGCGTGTCTTCATGTAGTGCTGTGTGCTGCGTTGTCTCATGTGTGCATTGTGCTGCGTAGTTCTACATGTGTGCGTTGTAGCCTGAGTAGAATAATCATGTGCTGCATTAGTGCATGCGTGTCTTCATGTGCTGCCATTGTGCCTTCTCCGTAGCTATCATGTGGCATTAGTGCTGCGGTCTCATGTGTAGCGTTGTGATGCCGTAGTCTCATGTGTGCATTGTGCCACTGCGTGTTCTCATCGTGTTCCGTGTGCTGCGTGTCTCATGTGCTGCGTTGTGCTGTATGTCTCAGTGTGCGTGTGCTGCGTGTCTCATGTGTGCGTCTGTGCCTGTGCTGTCTCATGTGGTGCGTTGAAGCGCGGTCTCAGTGTGCTGTGATGTGTGTATTATGGCGCACATGATGCTAAGCGTGTCTCATAGTCGTGCGTTTGTGCTGTGTGCTCAGTGTGCATTGTGCCTCGACGGTAGTCCATGTGTAGCATGTGCTTTGGTGGGGGGGGTTTGGGGGTGGGTGGGGGGTGAGTGTCTCATGTGTGCATTGTAGCTGAGTAGCTTCTAATGGGCATTGAGCTGCGCGTCTCATGGATGCGTGTGCTGTGGTCTAATGTGTGCACAGTATGTGCTGCGTGTCCTCAGTGTTGCGTTGTGATGCCGCTGCTCATGTGTGCGTGCTTTTACTAGTGTCGTCTCATGTGTGCGTTGTGCTGCGCTTAGTCTCATGTTGTGCGTTGTGCTCTGACCGTAGTCTATGTGTGCATTGTGCATGCGTAGTCTCATGTGTGCATTGTGCTGCGTGTCTACAGTGCTGCGTTGTTTTTTTTTTTTTTTTATGCTGACCGTGCTCTCATGTCGTGCAATTGTGCTGCGTGTCTCATGTGGATGCATTGTGCATGGTGTCTCATGTGTGCATTGGTGCCTGCGGTCTCATGTGTGCCATTGGTGCTGACGTGATCTCATGTGGACTGGGCCTTGTGACTGCGATGTCCTCATGGTCGCTGCGTTCGTGCTGCGTGGTCTCATCTGCTGCATTGCTGCTGCCGCTGTCTACATGTGGTGCGTTGTGCTGCGTCTCCAGGGGGGGGGGGTCTCATGTGTGGCATTCGCTGCTGCGTAGTCTCATGTAGTGCATTGCTGCCTGCGTGTACCTCATGTGTGCGTTGTGCTGCTGTGTCTCATGTAGTGACATTAGTGCTGCGTGTCCTCATGTGGTCTTTGTGCCTGCGTGTCTCCATGTGTGGCGTTGTAGCTGCGTAGTCTCATGTGTGGCGTTTGTGCTGCTGTCTCATGTGTGCGTTAGGTGACTGCCGTGTCCTCATGTGTGCATTGTGAACTGCCGTGTCTCATTGCTAGTGCATTGTGCTCAGCCGTGTCTCATGTGTGCATTGTGCTGGTGTCTCATGTGTTTGTGTCTTTGTTGAGTGCCTACTTAGACGCGTAGCGTGACTCATACTTTGATTTGTTTTTATATTAGTATTTGTCTTCGGTTATTTAGCACGATGTATAACCCCCCTGTCCATGTGATTACCGGTATGGTGCGTGGTTCTGTATCAATCTGAAATAGCTGGGCCATCGCCCCCGGGCTTTAATAGAAACCCCGTATGCAGATTAAGCCAATTTACTTTCTGCGTATACAGCCTCTATTTACCTCGCACTCTATCCATCTGAAAACATCCTTACTAAGTGGGGAACCATTGGCTCATATAGTGAATCCTCCCTCACTAAGCCGCATATTATAGGCAGTGTGACTCCTCCTACCCAGACGCGTGGCGCTGTATGCGATTAAAGTAAAGCCCTCGCGGACTTGCGTGCCTTGAGCGTACACATTTAAACACTCGTATATACGCTTTTAAAAAGATCGTTAGTTTTGTAGTTACTCGTTCTCTACGATCTTTTTTTTTTTTTTTTTTCTAGTATTTGAATATTTAAGAGCTTTCTAAAAAACACTTTATTAGTCTACAATATTTATATTATAAATTATGTTAAACTTCTTTTCAAACAACAAAGCTTACGACTTCGTCCATACAAACTTTTATATCATAAACATAGTAACAAGACACAAGAAAAAAAAAGACAAGCCAATGAACAGGGAAAAAAAAGAAATAATCAATAATCCATAATAATATAATAAAGGATATATTCTATAAAATAGCCACTGACTATAACATAGAAATTCAAAAACGTGCGGACAGCGGCCATCATTATAGCCTAAAAAGCTAAGTACCATAGTACACAACCAGGATTGCATGCGTTCTTTTACTTGTTGAGATAAAGAGCTTCTCTAAATTAAATTCTTCTCTCCTTGCCCCTCTCTCTAACTCTCCTCTCTCTCTCTACTACTACTCTGCTCTCTCATACTCTCTACTTCGTCCTCTATCTACCTCTCTCTCTCTCTCCTCCTCTCTCTCTCTCTCTCTACTACTACCTACTCATCTCAGTCAAAAGTGTGGGAGACACAAAGGCCGACACCAGACCTTTGTCCAACTAAGCGCCCTGTAAGGCAGGCCCGTTCTAAGAGGGCCCTGAGTGGTCACTGAGTCGCCTATAAAGACCAGAGCGGCCTTCAAAGGAGTTAGTTCTTGCCCCACCAGCGGAGCCTGCTCTTCCCAACACCCCCCCTCCTCCCCTCCCCCCCTTCCCCCTTTTCCTCTATCGCGACGGACACCTTTGATGGTGCCGACCAATTGTTAAGTTCCTAGCTAGTGTTAGTATGTCGTATTATATGTTTATATCAAGCCCAATCACGCGCTAACTCCATCCACTCATATAACATAGCAGGATATAGTTACACATATAGGGGACATTTACAACCACTTATAAACCGTTTGTCATAGAAACATTCAGATTCAGATCTAATTAAGTGTTATAACTAAATAATTATCATTGAACAGATCACGTTTTTTTTCAGCCTACAGCAAAAATAATGTAGCCATACCCTAACCAGAGTTGTAAATGTTCAACTTAAAGTGCCCCGGCCCTAAATATATAATGCTACTAGAGGTTAAATAAGATGCTAAAGACGGCTCATACAAAAAAATAAAAAAATATAGCCTATAAAAACTGTATAAAATAATGCTGTGCGAGGTACATGCAACTTTAAGATATTTGTGCCCAGAATCTTTAGGAATTGATATCAGTCTATATGTCATATATATGCTGACTACTATCGTTTATGAGAATTCCTAAAACAGGTAACGTGCAGCAGGGGCTATGCCAGTATCAAAAAGACATTATTAAATCTTACAACAAAAAGTTCCGTAAATCCTTAACGCATTTCGTCTATGACTACACACACGTTAGCAGCCTACAGTAAAAATGCCTAAGAAAGAAATGCCCTGCACATTATCATATATAAAACAATAAACTATAATGTGCATCGATGTTAGCTCTAAACTGCGATTCACCAATCGTAGTTACTGAGGAATGCAGCCTACTGCTAACACCTTACCTGCGTACTGAGCGAGCAACTTTTCCTGTTGCCCGCTCTGATCGGCGATAGCTGTTTTTTTTCAAGAGTCCTCAGTTTCCACACTCAGAGCTGGACACAAACTATGCTGGCCTAGAGCAGCCTGTCATTCACCATCGTTAACCTGCGTAGAGGACAAGGGTCCAGTTCAACATCGCCTCCTCTTTGCCAACGAGCTGCTTCCACACAAGGAACCTCGCATCTACTGCCGGACGTCAATACCCTCTTTCATCGCGAGCATGGCCTTGAATCAGTTTAGAACGGTCACGTAACCCGGCTCAAAGACTGCTCAGCCTTGCGTTTGAACCACGGGAGCAAGCCATTCCCTAGCCCTGACGTCTAGCCTACAGACACGGTTTTTTCGACCCAGCCTGCCAAGCGCTGCTCAAAGTCCTGCGCCTGTGTGATGGCTATATCGCTCCTATACTGCCACTCCCACCCTAGCGAGCCACATCTCAGAGGCGTCTTGCAGGCCTGCCAAAGGCGAAACATAATAAGCTGCGTCGATAGCGACCTCAGCGACCGCCTTCTGGAAGGAGCAGAGATGCTGTAAGAAACACAATTATCCAACTGCTTAAGCCCTCTTCTGCCCGAGCTGCAAAACAGCGATGCATGTGTTTGTATAAGCTCCCAACACTCCAAAACCCTCCCCCACTAATCCCCCCCCCCCCCTCTCTCCTCACGCTTCTGCCTACAGAGACGAGACCACAAGGTCCCATCCTGTTGCTACCTCTGAAGGAGCGAATATGAGCTGAAGATGCGCCCAGCTAGGGAAGATAGAGCTCTGATGTTCAGCAGATGATCCAGCGAGAGCAAAAGAAAGGATTCAGCGAGATCATAAGACGCAGTGAAGCTCAGCCAGCAGAAGAGAACGCAGACCGAGAGCTAGCCGACGGTGCAGCCAGGTCCTCCCGCTCATGAGGCGCTGCATCGCATTGAAAAGTGTCGGGACGATCTACAACCAAACGCTTCAAGAGAAACTGAAAATCCATAGAGAGACAAGCCTGAAGACTCATCAAAGAGCTGCCGAGCAGGAAGTTAAAGATCTGACCAATAGGAGCTACAGAGGTGAAGCAGCTCTCACACACTGAAGACCACCTCCACTTCCTCCAGAGCTTCAGAATCCCTGAAGCAATCCTCCAAACACCAGGGACTGCTGCACCCAGGGTAGCGCCTGGAATCTGGGCTCCCTCCTCCTCCATCATACCGCAAGCAGGACCTTGCAGCGAGATCCCTTGCGATCAGGCTGGCAATGCGCATGTCGACGCTCGACAAATGGAGATGGAGCAAGCCTGTTCCTGTCCTGGCAACCAGCCTGTAAAGCAAGTACGCATGCGAGATGGAGCAAGCCATGCCTGACCTCGATGGCTGTCGACTCTAAAGAAAGCTGTAAGTGCCTCTGTTTGAAGCTTATGAGTACATTTCCACAACAACACACTAACTCTTCAGATGGCAAAGCTCCCATCGCACACAGACAGACCGATTGGCGCTGACGTCCCCCATACTGGGAATCAACATGATGTAGGCGCGATCATGCTATGCCTTAATCAATTATAATACCAATATATTGCATAAACATACATCAGGGCAAGTGGCCCAACCACGTACAGCAGGTTAAGAGCCCAACATGTTTCTATGTTACTGCTAAAAAGAGAGCCCAACATCATACACACAGCCTCACAGATTGGGCCCCCCCCCTCTTCCTTTAACTCTACTTCTGTTCCTCAGCCCTTTACTACTGATGCCCTCCCTACACTCTCTTCCTACCCTCTCTCTCTCCTCTCACACAGTACTAAATGCAAACATCTAGAACTGTCACACAGCTCACCGAAGCTCCTCCCTCCCAAAGACACACACACACCCTCACACAGACAGACACAACACACATAGCCCTCTGCCTACTGACAGCTATGTTATTGCTAATAATGTCACACCACTCATGAATATCTGACAGAAATGCAATGGAAACCTTACTGCCTAACTAAGCAGCTATATCAGAGGCCAGTTATACTAACACAATCGAACATTGCCTGCCTAGCAGACTCCTCTACAACAAACTCTCAGTAAACATAATGGGGCGACAACAAGTTTCTTTTGCTATCTTCCTACGCATGTTGCCCCTTCTTTAAATGCAAATTGAGATGGCGACTTACTGACATTCCTTGCACCTCTGCACCAATCCTCCACCTTGTTTCAGATTTTTTGGTTTTCTGGCAAAACAAAGATTTTCAACCACGTCACTGATGCATGTTATTAATCAAACTGCCCCTTACATTGCTAAGCCGGCACTTTTTAGCCCTCGTGCCTAACATGCTGCCAAGCAACTTCAGATATGATGCAAGTCGTTACGGTCTCACGATAGTCGCTTCCTTATTGTGTTGGAAAAACTGCTGTCTTTTTGGGGGGTTCTCGCGCTTTATGCTTCCGCCCTGACTATTCGAAAGGTGTTATTAACTGTCTGCCCTGTGAAGCTTCAACACCTTTAAGTAGGAATTCCTGCGTGGATGGCGATGCGTCGAGCATGGGGGTGAGGTGGTTGGGTGTGTGGGTGTGCAGTGCAGGTGCCCCCCCTCCCCCCAATAGGCCGCCTGCCAAGATGTGAAGGCCTTGAAATGCTCAGGACTAATGAAGCGTTGCTGACCGCCATAGGAAGGCCAAAATAGGCTATGCAATATGCAGCGTTCTATAAAAAAGCATGAACTCTCCCACCTCTACTAAAAACGTACCTCCATGGTCTGTACTTCATATTTTCGCTTAGCTGTTGCATTTTTCCCGGCCCCTTTTAGGTTTGCAACTCAGACAGCACGTACAAAACGTCAGATAGGTGCACCTTGCATCAAGAGGTTTTCCCCCCTACGCCCCATAGAGTCCATCTGGCTTCACTGCATCGCAGCGCATTTTAAGATGCATTGGCTCCTTGCGGCCGCATCACACTTAGACGCGCTGCTCGATGCCTCTTCATACTGACACGCACTTTTCCACCCCACTAGTGATGGGAATTCCGGCTACTTTGAGCCAGCAGTCCGGCTCAATTTGGGCTTACGGCCCTCACCACGTAAGAGCCGCGCCTCTTTCGCGACCTCCCACGACCGTCTTAACTATTTGAACCACATCATACCTTTATAATTACAATCAAATTGAAGCCCTATTATTAGACTAATCTATTTCATCTGTGCTACACATAGATCACTTAAATATATTCAATACATACCTATGTAGTACTGAAGTATATCTCCAAAGCCTAAAACAGTATGTTACAATATAACAATGCATTAGCTGATGACGCCCAATAGTTTTCAGTATGCCCATTTCTCAGGCACCTCTTCGCACCTCTAGAATAGCCACCCACATGAATGACGCTAGACTCTGCTTGCTTAGGAACCAGGCTTACACACAGCCCAGTTGAATAAGACCAACACTCCTTGAGCAACAAACTCCTAAAGCCATAAGACATATATAAAATAACGAGACAGATACTGCTAGTTTTGTGTAATAGTACTTGACACTTCTTTATTTAAACAAAA
>JANIIK010000862.1:75000-85000 GCA_027704905.1 Muraenolepis orangiensis | reverse complement strand
TTACATCATCTCTCTCTCTGTCTCACACCCTCCCTCTCCCTCTGTCTCACACCCTCTCTCTCTGTCTAACACCTGCTCTCTCTGTCTCACACCCTCTCTCTCTATGTCTTACACCCTCCCTCTGTCTCACACCCTCTCTTCTGTCTTACATCATCTCTCTCTCTGTCTCACACCCTCCCTCTCCCTCTGTCTCCCACCCTATCTCTCTGTCTAACACCTGCTTTCTCTGTCTCACACCCTCTCTCTCTATGTCTTAAACCCTCCCTCTGTCTCACACCCTCTCTCTCTGTCTTACACCCTCCCTCTGTCTCACACCCTCTCTCTCTCTGTCTCACACCTTCGCTCTATGTCTTACACCCTCCCTCTGTCTCACACCCTTTCTCTCTATGTCTTACACCCTCCCTCTGTCTCACACCCTCTCTCTCTATGTCTTACACCCTCCCTCTGTCTCACACCCTCTCTCTCTATGTCTTACACCCTCCCTCTGTCTCACACCCTCTCTTCTGTCTTACATCATCTCTCTCTCTGTCTCACACCCTCTCTCTCTGTCTCACACCCTCTCTCTCTCTGTCTCACACCCTCTTTCTCTCTCCCACACCCTCTCTCTCTCTGTCTCACACCCTCTTTCTCTCTCCCACACCCTCTCTCTCAGTCTCACACCCTCCCTCTCTGTCTCACACCATTTCCTCTCCCTCTCCCTGTTCAGCAACACAGAGCCTCTGCTTCCTCACCTTCTTCAGGCTCTAAGCTCCGTTTAAAATGTTCCGTTAGTCTCCCACGGCTGTGAGACCGGCCCCTTCAGCTCTCTGCTCCCCGCCTTCCACAAAGTCTGAGCCATGAACCCAGATCCCTGTTCCCTTCAAGTGAGCGTCTTCATGTGGGAATGGCTTTAAGACTACATATATAACTCCAATGTGTTGCATATCGTACCTGTAAACCTGCAGAGCCTATGAGAAAAATCCTTATGCAACAGTGTGCATGTGCAGTGTGCATGTGCATTGAGCATGTGCAGTGAGCATGTCCAGTGTGCATGTGCAGTGAGCATGTGCAGTGTGCATGTGCAGTGAGCATGTGCAGTGAGCATGTCCAGTGAGCATGTCCAGTGTGCGTGTGCAGTGTGCGTGTGCAGTGTGCGTGTGCAGTGTGCGTGTGCAGTGTGCATGTCCAATGTGCATGTGCAGTGAGCATGTGCAGTGTGCAGTGTGCATGTGCAGTGAGCATGTGCAGTGAGCATGTGCAGTGTGCATGTGCAGTGTGCATGTGCAGTGTGCATGTCCCGTGTGCATGTGCAGTGTGCATGTCCAGTGTGCATGTGCAGTGTGCATGTGCAGTGTGCATGTGCAGTGAGCATGTGCAGTGTGCATTGTGCATGTGCAGTGTGCATGTGCAGTAAGCATGTGCAGTGTGCAGTGTGCAGTGTGCATGTGCAGTGTGCATGTGCAGTGTGCGTGTGCAGTGTGCATGTCCAATGTGCATGTGCAGTGAGCATGTGCAGTCTGCAGTGTGCATGTGCAGTGAGCATGTGCAGTGTGCATGTGCATGTGCAGTGTGCAGTGTGCATGTCCCGTGTGCATGTGCAGTGAGCATGTGCAGTGTGCAATGTGCATGTGCAGTGTGCATGTCCCGTGTGCATGTGCAGTGAGCATGTGCAGTGTGCATGTCCGGTGTGCATGTGCAGTGAGCATGTGCAGTGTGCAGTGTGCATGTGCATGTGCAGTGTGCATGTGCATGTGCAGTGTGCATGTCCCGTGTGCATGTGCAGTGTACATGCGCAGTGTGCATGTGCAGTGTGCATGTGCAGTGAGCATGTGCAGTGTGCATGTCCGGTGTGCATGTGCAGTGTGCATGTGCAGTGTGCATGTCCAGTGTGCATGTGCAGTGTGCATGTCCAGTGTGCATGTGCAGTGTGCAGTGTGCAGTGTGCATGTGCAGTGAGCATGTGCAGTGAGCATGTGCAGTGAGCATGTGCAGTGTGCATGTGCGGTGTGCAGTTTGCATGTGCAGTGTGCATGTGCAGTGTGCATGTGCATGTGCAGTGTGCAGTGTGCATGTCCCGTGTGCATGTGCAGTGAGCATGTGCAGTGTGCAATGTGCATGTGCAGTGTGCATGTCCGGTGTGCATGTGCAGTGAGCATGTGCAGTGTGCAGTGTGCATGTGCATGTGCAGTGTGCAGAGTGCATGTGCATGTGCAGTGTGCATGTCCCGTGTGCATGTGCAGTGTACATGCGCAGTGTGCATGTGCAGTGTGCATGTGCAGTGAGCATGTGCAGTGTGCATGTCCGGTGTGCATGTGCAGTGTGCATGTGCAGTGTGCATGTCCAGTGTGCATGTGCAGTGTGTATGTCCAGTGTGCATGTGCAGTGTGCAGTGTGCAGTGTGCATGTGCAGTGAGCATGTGCAGTGAGCATGTGCAGTGAGCATGTGCAGTGTGCATGTGCGGTGTGCAGTTTGCATGTGCAGTGTGCATGTGCAGTGAGCATGTGCATGTGCAGTGTGCATGTGCAGTGGCAGTGAGCATGTGCAGTGAGCATGTGCAGTGAGCATGTGCAGTGAGCATGTGCAGTGTGCATGTGCAGTGTGCATGTGCATTGTGCATGTGCAGTGTGCATGTGCAGTGTGCATGTGCATGTGCAGTGTGCATGTGCATGTGCAGTGTGCATGTGCAGTGAGCATGTCCCGGGCCAAAAGGAAAAAAAAAACGGAAAACCAAGCGCTGTTGCAGAGACTGCTGTGACATCACTCAGCGGCTGAGCTTCAGTGTGTGTGTGTGTGTGTGTGTGTGTGTGTGTGTGTGTGTGTGTGTGTGTGTGTGTGTGTGTGTGTGTGTGTGTGTGTGTGTGTGTGTGTGTGTGTGTGTGCGTGTGTGTGTGCGTGCGTGCGTGTGTGCGTGTGTGCGTGTGTGTGTGCGTGTGTGCTGTGCGTGCGTGCGTGCGTGCGTGCGTGCGTGCGTGCGTGCGTGCGTGCGTGCGTGCGTGCGTGCGTGCGTGCGTGCGTGCGTGCGTGCGTGCGTGCGTGCGTGCGTGCGTGCGTGCGTGCGTGTGTGTGTGTGTGTCGCTGGAGAGTGAATCAGTATCCCAATCACATCCACACTCTATGTGTATATTAGACACTGACCTTGGCCTGCCAGGCGTCCTATTCGTCCAGGCCTCACACAATGCTAATGGATTTTTGGTTGGTGGGTGGTGGGTGGTGGGTGGTGGTGGTGGTGGGTGGTGGTGGGTGGGTGGTGGTGGTGGTGGGTGGTGGTGGGTGGGTGGTGGTGAGTGGTTGGTAGTGGGTTGTGGTGGTTGGTGGTGGTTGGTGGGTGTGTGGTGGTTGGTGGTGGTTGGGTGGGTGGTGGGTGGTGGGTGCTGGGTGCTGGGTGGTGGTGGTTGGTGGTGGTTGGTGGGTGGGTGGTGGTTGGTGGTGGTTGGTGGGTGGGTGGTGGTTTGTGGGTGGTGAGGTGGAAGGATGGTTTCATGGTGAGCGTTGACTCGTATCTCAGCAGCATCGGAGCAGGACCACGTTTGGCTTTTTAGGATTGATTCATTGCTTTTAAATAACTTGTAGTTGTGGAGTGTGTGTGTGTGTGTGTGTGCGTGTGTGTGTGTGTGTGTGTGTGTGTGTGTGTGTGTGTGTGTGTGTGTGGTGTGTGTGTGTGTGTGTGTGTGTGTGTGTGTGTGTGTGTGTGTGTGGTTGGTGGCTGGTTGAAGCAGCCTCACCTGGCCTGAGTTGGACTGATTGGCTGGTGAGGCTGCACACCTGTGGGTGGTTGTTAATCAAGGCCCACAGGTTAAAACAGCCCCCACCACACACACACTGGAGGAGAGGATCTCTAGCATGTTCCATCTGCTCTGTTCACCATCATTCAAACTGCTAATGAATTCCAATGTGTAATCAAGTGAGTCCTCATCAGCCTGTGTTCTTGTCTTCAGGAGGAGCCCTCAAGCAGCCATGTTCCTGGCTAGCGGCAGCGTCGTCTGCTGCAGTTGTTCTTCTGGTTATTTCTTTCTAACCTTAGCTAACGAGTGGTTCGTTAGAATGTCAATGTTTTCTTGTTGCTCTTATCTTAAATTGTCAACACAAGCAGGGGAATTCCAGGTGATTTAAGATCCTAAATCCCATTAAAAGGCTTTTTTTCTATATTTTCTATATTTTTTCTATACACTGTTAAAGGGGATATTAAAATATGATATATATAAAACAAACCCATAACGGAGGTTGGTTCAAACACCGCTTCATGACTGAAATAATGATAGATCAAACTGGGACATTTGGACCCAGTTGGGACAGCGGATGTGACACGATTACCTGCCGGCCGTACGATTCCACTGACAACCTGACAACAAATGAGCTCCCAAATGAATTGACCGGTTGCCCGACTCGGAATTCCAGGTGGGAAAGTCAGTTGGTCATTTCAGAGCTCCGGTTTGTCTGACTTAACGACAGTATGGACATCGTCTTCATTCTGAAAGTGTTTGTTGACCTTTAGGCATCATTTGTTGTGTAATTAATTATGCACTATGCGTTTGTATGTGTCATTCACTCTGATTATAGCAATTTTTGGAATTAGACGGCTATTTTACCGATTAAATTAGCGAGCCGTTATTTGCATTAATTGCTACTGCATATATTTTTTTGTAAACACACCCATACACACACACACACATACAGTGGTTCTATAGCTATATAATCATATCCAAGCATCTCACATCTATATTGACACTCTGTATAAAGATATTTCTCAATCATCATACAGCTGTCAGCTGTATGAGTCACTGTAGAAAGTTACCAGCACCACCAGTATCGGGGCACAATGCTTTGGGGGCTGACTGACAGAATTTGTTTTGCTATCTTTGCAGACTAGTCATCGAAGTGTGAGTGTTTTTTGGCTTCAGGCTTTGCTAACGGGCCTAACTGGAATGAACTCACTTTGACACAACACGCAACTTGACTTGAAATAAAAACAGCGGTATGCAAATAAACGGGCGAGACAACGTTTCCCCGGCAACCGCCTGGCAGTTTGCAATCCGCGTTGACGGCGTACAAAAAATCAGAATCAAGGGGGTTTAATCAAACACTGATTGGTTTCAAGACCTTTTGTTTGACTGACAGCATTCACAAATTCAGTCTCGTCTTCACGATCAGTAAAAAAAAGCAGATTGTCACTCAACATGGGTGGCACGTTATGTTTCTGCTGCGTCTCTGTTTTACGTGTGCGTTCGTGGCGCCAATGCTAACAAGCTGGGTCAATACAGCCCATACATCGCCATAGCGACGGTGTGAGAATTTACCGGTTTAATTTGTCCTTTGTTTCCCGACACGGCTCACCCCAACGGTACAATTCTGTGAGACGATAGGCCCCGTTAGTCTGTGGTGTTTAAATGTGCAGTTCAGGTTTGACTTCCCCCCCACCCGCCCAACACCTCCTCCGCCACAGCCCAGTGGGTCTAGAGTGGGTATTGATCTCTGCCTCTGGGCAGGATGGGAGCTGTTTGTTTCAGGCATGCTCATTTGCTTGTTGTTTCGGAAAGCTGCTGTCACTCAAACGTCTGCTAAAGCCTCTTCCTTCTGCTCCCACTCGTGGCTAAATTGGCAGTTGTGGCCTTTTAATCGTGGTGTTTTGCGTGCTCCGACGTTTATGGCGGCAGCACAGCTCCGGTCTGGCGGCGGGATAGTTTAATCTGTCGGGACTAGGCTCGGGGATCGGAGGGTCGCCGGGTTCAAGTCCTCGAACCTGAAACACCTGGACACTGCCGAGGTTCCCTTGAGCAAGGTATCGGACCCCCCTGCACTTCCCCCCCGGGCAGCTGTATATCAAATAGCTGCCCACTGCTCCTCATACTAGGATGGGTTAAATGCAGAGAAACTCATTTCACTGTGTGCGCACATGCACACACAGTGTGTGTGATGACAATGACCAATAAAGAGGATTTAATCCTCCAGATTTGGATGGAGCCATTTAGATGGCGCCGTGACGTGTTTGGGTTTCATTAGAACGGTGAATTGTAATTACGACTGTAATGAATTCCTTTTGTCAGCTGAAGGGTAAACATAAAGATGGGGGAAAGGGCAAAGAAGATCCACCCCGGAGATCTGGTACAAATGTCACCAGAAAGGCCATATGGCCAGTGTGAAATAACAGTCCTTCCTCACAGCAAACAGAGAGCGGTCCCAGGCTCACCCACAGGTGGAAGCACATTTGTTAAGCGGCTGTGAGCTTTACAACCACTTTAGGGAAAGGAAATTGCCAAAACATGATTGCCGCACATTAGTACAAAGGTCATGTGAGAATGAAGCGGCACAAATACCATATCTTGATGACTGTTATTATCGCTGTTTCCTTATTATAGTGGACCACTGTGTCAACTATTTGTGAGATATAAACAAAACAGTGAATTCCAGTTGAAATTGCATATGCAGATGTAATGTATGGCATATGTAGAGATGTTAGCATGACGCTGGAACAGCCACCTGGGAGACACATTTGATCTACTTAAAAAAAATGCGCAGTGGTTCCCAACGTCCATTTTTTTGACATGGAATGGGTCTGTACTGGACAACAACAACCTGCCCGGTGGAACCACAAGCAAAAGTGATATGGCTGACCATTCATCTCAAACCCAGAAGAGGACCGATAACCAAAACGATAGCATCATGTTGCCATTGTGAAAATGTTCCTTGGCCGTCAACAGTCGACACAAACTCTGGGCCAGAATTGGTGAAACAACGACCTTTTCCCATAGCCACTAGTGGGAAGACAAGCTCAAACGTCCTGTGTAGTTAGTAGGAAAAGGCCACGGTTAAATCGTCTTCTGAAACCTCAATCTTCACCTCCAGCGCTCGCAAATGAGTTCATCTTTAAATGAATGTACTTAGTAATAAGACAGGAAACACCGGCCCTCACACTTCTTGGTGTCCGGCCCGTGCGCTGTGCAGTCTCACCCCACAAGTTGGGCTGTAGCATTGTCCAAATTCTGCATTGAATGCTGGATCCAAGATGAGTTGGTACATCATGGCTTTTGCTATAAAAGAGCACTCTATGCTAAAAAAGTAAAAACAAACATGTCATCAAATATCTACAGCGACCACCCGCCACACCGTATGCATATCAGGTGACCCCAAGTGGGATTGCCTGATATCTTCCCAAGTAGGAAATCACTAAAGACTTTCCAATACTCCAACCACCACTGACCATTGAGCTGATGATCTAAGAGGGATTCATCATCTCAACAAGCCGCCTCCTTGATGACTATTACAAACGCTACTTGGTGTCATTGAAGAGAATCCAGAAATCAAAGAGCCGGCAAACGGGGCGTCTCTGATCCTACATTCACCTCTCATTAAAGGCCTGGTCTCCATACGCTAACGGCTCTGGCCTTGATCTGATCATACATTCACCTCTCATTAAAGGCCTGGTCTCCATACGCTAACGGCTCTGGCCTTGATCTGATCATACATTCACCTCTCATTAAAGGCCTGGTCTCCATACGCTAACGGCTCTGGCCTTGATCTGATCCTACATTCACCTCTCATTAAAGGCCTGGTCTCCATACGCTAACGGCTCTGGCCTGATCTGATCCTACATTCACCTCTCATTAAAGGCCTGGTCTCCATACGCTAACGGCTCTGGCCTTGATCTGATCATATATTCATGTCACGGTTACGGTGGTTGGCAGGGGGCGTGGCCTAGCCACGTGCGCTGGTAGCGCACACACGCTCCTGTCAACAATCACGTTGGTTGGCAGGGGGCGTGGCCTAGCCACGTGCGCTGGCCACACACACACACACACCTGGACTCAATTTCCCCCCCATTGTAATTTGTTCATCACCTCACCTGGGGTATATATACGTTGTCTTTCCTTTACCCCAGCGTGAGGTCGTTACTCTACTATTCACGTAGTTCTTCCGTCTGGTACCCATCGCCTGCCAACTACCTGCCGGTACTCCGCACCCGATACCCCCGGTACAGACTCCTTCCCCTGTCCCGGACTACCCGCCGGTACTCCGCGGATCGTCCTCCCCGTGTACCCTTGTGACTTTGTGTGTGTTTGGTGCAAATAAAGCCGTTCGTATCTCTCCACTTGTCGGCGTCTGCGTTCGGGGTCCAACCCACTCCCTCTCTCGTGACAATTCATCTCTCATTAAAGGCCTGGTCTCCACACGCTAACGTCTCTGGCCTTGATCTGATCCTACATTCATCTCTCATTAAAGGCCTGGTCTCCACACGCTAACGGCTCTGGCCTTGATCTGATCCTACATTCACCTCTCATTAAAGGCCTGGTCTCCACACGCTAACGGCTCTGGCCTTGATCTGATCCTACATTCACCTCTCATTAAAGGCCTGGTCTCCACACGCTAACGGCTCTGGCCTTGATCTGATCATACATTCATCTCTCATTAAAGGCCTGGTCTCCATACGCTAACGGCTTGCTCACCTTGAGATGAAATAAAGCCGTCTGAGAACACTACATCATAACACCGTGTAAGGTACTCTCTCCCCCCTCTGCCTCTCACCTACGCTGTGAGCTGATCTGAGGTCAGGTGAAGGTGAGAATTAGCTAGACCTACCCTATACTATTTTATTCACAGGAATGCTCCGTCTCTGAGAAAACACGTGCGATTCCGTAATATATAAATATAATTTTACTGTAGCGAAGGGGGTGGGGTTGGGGGTGGGGGTGGGGGTGGGGGGTGGAGGTTGGGTTGGGGGTGGGGTGGGGGGTGGAGGTGGGGTTGGGGGTGGGGTGGGACGGGAGCACGACTAAGGCTCTGGGACCTTCAGAGAGAGAGAACGCATCACACCCAGTGCGTCACAGAGCATCACCCATCTGTTGAACATGTGCCCGTGGTCGTGTGTGTGACTAGGTGTGTGTGTGTGTGTGTGTGTGTGTGTGTGTGTGTGTGTGTGTGTGTGGGTGTGTGCGTGTGTGCGTGTGTGTGTGTGTGTGTGTGTGTGTGTGCATGTGTGTGTGGGAGCATCTGTTTACTCTGATGTTTTTCTGAGCTCATTTAATGAGCTGCGTTCCATTCATTCTCTTCCCAACGGCATCCATCCATCCAACGGTATTAGGAAGGCCTTGTGTATGACAATAGTAGAGAGAGCCTAACACCACCCTATACTGTACCACACCAAGGTGTTAAGAACACACACTAAGCATCACAACACAACACAGCCTGAGGTGAAGTGGGTTATTCCTTATGTTAAAACATACTTAATCCCAGTTCCTATGAACAATCAATAGGTTAGGATGTGGATCTGCTGTGTCTTTCTGGGCCCACGATACTTGATGCTGTGTTTTGTATGTGTTCACTTTGAGCAGGAAGCTTGGTTTCTCATGTCATTCATTTCCTTTCCTTTCAGTCTGGGAGACTCTTATAAACACGTTAACTAACTGTTTTACAGCTGGACGCAAAGTGGGTGAATTGACAGAACACGCTGAGTCATGTTTAGTCTCTCAGGAAACCCAAGTTAACGGGAGCCAACACTCTCTATGCCACCATTATTATGAAAAATAAAGAAATAAAAATATGTAATAGTATTACATGTCAGTGTGTCACAACGTCTCGTCTGTAAGGCTGAACAGACACACGGTCATCATCATTTCAGCTCAACTGCTAAATCATCTATAAAGCCCTATAGATGGCTTTATAGATGATAGATAGATAGAATAGATAGATAGAACTTTCCTCCTAAGGACCCACAGAGCTGCCACTGTTAGAGGCTGGTACCATCACGCAGGTACCATCAACACTAAGCCCCTCCTAGCCAAACACCTGTGGTGTTATTGGACACTCTGACCAATCCCAGGTGAACCTCAGCTCTGGTCAATAGCATTCGTTCATGACTAATTCTAAATGTTTGTACAATAGAGCGCTTACTTCCCCATTCCCTCCCGCACTATGAATTTACCACAATTTAACATTGGATACTATACTATGAAATATACTTGTGTATTAACAGGAATATATATGTATAGGAATATACACGATAAAATAACAATGAAGCTGCTGATGGAT
>JANIIK010000862.1:65000-70000 GCA_027704905.1 Muraenolepis orangiensis | reverse complement strand
AGTTTTAATATCACCATATAACTACAGTATTAACATATTGTTACATATGGTTGTGTTATAAGAGACAGATATAGTGACTACAGTATATTTAACATATTGTTACATATGGTTGTGTTATAAGAGACAGATATAGTGACTACAGTATATTTAACATATTGTTATGTATGGTTGTGTTATAAGAGACAGATATAGTGACTACAGTATATTTAACATATTGTTATGTATGGTTGTGTTATAAGAGACAGATATAGTGACTACAGTATATTTAACATATTGTTATGTATGGTTGTGTTATAAGAGACAGATATAGTGACTACAGTATATTTAACATATTGTTATGTATGGTTGTGTTATAAGAGACAGATATAGTGACTACAGTATATTTAACATATTGTTATGTATGGTTGTGTTATAAGAGACAGATATAGTGACTACAGTATATTTAACATATTGTTATGTATGGTTGTGTTATAAGAGGAGGAGGAGGAGGAGGAGGAGGGAGAGGAGGGAGTGGAGGAGGAGGAGGAGGAGGAGGAGGAGGAGGAGGAGGAGGAGGAGGAGGAGGAGGAGGAGGAGGAGGAGGGAGAGGAGGGAGAGGAGGGAGAGGAGGAGGAGGAGGAGGAGGAGGAGGAGGAGGGAGAGGAGGAGGAGGGGGAGGAGGAGGAGAGGAGAGGAAGGAGAGGAGGAGGAGGAGGAGGAGGAGGAGGAGGAGGAGGAGAGTGAGAGTCTCCCCCCCCTCTCTCTCTCTCTCTCTCTCTCTCTCTCTCTCTCTCTCTCTCTCTCTCTCTCTCTCTCTCTCTCTCTCTTTTTCTCTCACTTTCAGTTTTAAATTGACAATTTCAGTTGTATTGTGTTTGTAACTTTTGCAACTATGAAGTGTTTGGGTTGCGGGGCGGAGGAACATTTGGTTCGGTCTCGCCCTGGGGACGAGGAGCGGGACGAGGAGCGGGCCTGAGGAGCGGGCCTGAGGAGCGGGCCTGAGGAGCGGGCCTTAGGAGCAGGCCTGAGGAGCGGGCCGAGGAGCGGGGCCGAGGAGCGGGGCCGAGGAGCGGGCCGAGGAGCGGGCCTGAGGAGCGGGCCTGAGGAGCGGGCCTGAGGAGCGGGCCCAGGGGCGGGCCGAGGAGTGGGGCCGAGGAGCAGGCCTGAGGAGCGGAACGAGGAGCGGGCCGAGGAGCGGGCCGAGGAGCGGGCCTGAGGAGCGGGCCCCTGCTGGACCCAGGTCCCCCTGCTAGACCCAGGTCCCCCTGCTGGACCCAGGTCCCCCTGCTGGACCCCCCAGGTCCCCCTGCTGGACCCTGGTCCCCCTGCTGGACCCAGAGTCCCCCTGCTGGACCCCCGGGTCCCACTGCTGGACCCCGGGGTCTCCCTGCTGGACCCAGGTCCCCCTGCTGGACCCAGGTCCCCCTGCTGGACCCCCCAGGTCCCCCTGCTGGACCCCCCTGGTCCCCCTACTGGACCAAGATCACCCTGCTGGACCCTGGTCGCCCTGCTGGTCCCAGGTCCCCCTGCTGGACCCAGGTCTCCCTGCTTGACCGAGGTCTCCCTGCTGGACCCAGGTCCCCCTGCTGGACCCAGGTATCCCCCTGCTGGACCCCCAGGTCCCCCTGCTGGACCCAGGTCCCCCTGCTGGACCCTGGTCCCCCTGCTGGACCCTGGTCCCCCTGCTGGACCCAGATCACCCTGCTAGACCCTGGTCACCCTGCTGGTCCCAGGTCCCCCTGCTGGACCCAGGTCTCCCTGCTGAACCCCCGGGTCCCCCTGCTGGACCCAGGTCCCCCTGCTGGACCCAGGGTCCCCCTGCTGGACCCCCGGGTCCCACTGCTGGACACCCGGGTCCCCCTGCTAGACCCAGGTCCCCCTGCTGGACCCAGGTCCCCCTGCTGGACCCCCCAGGCCCCCTGCTGGACCCGGGTCCCCCTGCTGCACCCGAGTCCCCCTGCTGGACCAGGTCCCCCTGCTAGACCCAGGTCCCCCGGCTGGATCCAGGTCTCCCTGCTGGACCCAGGTCTCCCTGCTGGACCCGGGTCCTACTGCTGGACCCGGGTCCCCCTGATGGACCCAGGGTCCCCCTGCTGGACCCCCGGGTCCCCCTGCTAGACCCAGGTCCCCCTGCTGGACCCAGGTCCCCCTGCTGGACCCCCCAGGTCCCCCTGCTGGACCTGGTCCCCCTGCTGGACCCAGATCACCCTGCTGGACCCTGGTCACCCTGCAGGACCCTGGTCACCCTGCTGGTCCCAGGTCTCCCTGCTGGACCCGGGTCCCACTGCTGGACCCGGGTCCCCTTGATGGACCCAGGGTCCCCCTGCTGGACCCCCGGGTCCCCCTGCTAGACCCAGGTCCCCCTGCTGGACCCAGGTCCCCCTGCTGGACCCCCCAGGTCCCCCTGCTGGATCCAGGTCTCCCTGCTGGACACAGGTCTCCCTGCTGGACCCGGGTCCCACTGCTGGACCCGGGTCCCCCTGATGGACCCAGGGTCCCCCTGCTGGACCCCCGGGTCCCCCTGCTAGACCCAGGTCCCCCTGCTGGACCCAGGTCCCCCTGCTAGACCCGGGTCCCCCTGCTGGACCCTGGTCCCCCTGCTGGACCCTGGGTCCCCCTGCTGGGCCCCCGGGTCCCACTGCTGGACCAAGATCAACCAGCTGGACCCAGGTCCCCCTGATAGACCGAAGTGTCCCTGCTGGACCCAGGTCCCCCTGCTAGAACCGGGTCCACCTGCTGGACCCCCCAGGTCCCCCTACTTGACTGCTGGACCCGGGTCCCCCTGCTGTACCCGGGTCCCCCTGCTGTACCCGGGTCCCCCTGCTGGACCTGGGTCCCCCTGCTGGACCCAGGTCCCCCTGCTGGACCAAGGTCCCCGTGCTGGACCCAGGGTCCACCTGCTGGACCCCCGGATACCACTGCTGGACCCCTGGGTCCCCCTGCTAGACCCAGGTCCCCTGCTGGACCCAGGTCCCCCTGCTGGACCCAGGGTCCACCTGCTGGACCCCCGGGTACCACTGCTGGACCCCTGGGTCCCCCTGCTAGACCCAGGTCCCCTGCTGGACCCAGGTCCCCCTGCTGGACCCTGGTCCCCCTGCTGGACCCAGATCACCCTGCTGGACCCTGGTCACCCTGCTGGTCCCAGGTCCCCCTGCTGGACCCAGGTCTCCCTGCTGGACCCCCGGGTCCCCCTGCTGGACCCAGGTCCCCCTGCTGGACCCAGGGTCCCCCTGCTGGACCCCCGGGTCCCACTGCTGGACCCCCGGGTCCGCCTGCTAGACCCAGGTACCCCTGCTGGACCCAGGTCCCCTGCTGGACCCCCAGGTCCCCCTGCTGGACCCGGGTCCCCCTGCTGCACCCGGGTCCCCCTGCTGGACCAGGTCCCCCTGCTAGACCCAGGTCCCCCTGCTGGACCCAGGTCCCCCTGCTAGACCCGGGTCCCCCTGCTGGACCCTGGTCCCCCTGCTGGACCCAGGGTCCCCCTGCTGGGCCCCCAGGTCCCACTGCTGGACCAAGATCACCCTGCTGGACCCAGGTCCCCCTGCTAGACCGAAGTCCCCCTGCTGGACCCAGGTCCCCCTGCTAGAACCGCGTCCCCCTGCTGGACCCCCCAGGTCCCCCTACTTGACTGCTGGACCCGGGTCCCCCTGCTGTACCCGGGTCCCCCTGCTGGATCCGGGTCCCCCTTCTTGCTGGACCCCCCGGGTCCCCCTGCTGGACCCGGGTCCCCCTGCTGGACCCAGGTCCCCCTGCTGGACCAAGGTCCCCCTGCTGGACCCAGGGTCCACCTGCTGGACCCCCGGGTCCCACTGCTGGACCCCTGGGTCCCCCTGCTAGACCCAGGTCCCCCTGCTGGACCCAGGTCCCCCTGCTGGACCCTGGTCCCCCTGCTGGACACAGATCACCCTGCTGGACCCTGGTCACCCTGCTGGTCCCAGGTCCCCCTGCTGGACCCAGGTCTCCTTGCTGGACCCCCGGGTCCCCCTGCTGGACCTAGGTCCCCCTGCTGGACCCAGGGTCCCCCTGCTAGACCCCCGGGTCCCACTGCTGGACCCCCGGGTCCCCCTGCTAGACCCAGGTCCCCCTGCTGGACCCAGGTCCCCCTGCTGGACCCCCCAGGTCCCCCTGCTGGACCCGGGTACCCCTGATGGACCCAGGGTCCCCCTGCTGGACCCCCGGGTCCCCCTGCTAGACCCAGGTCCCCCTGCTGGACCCAGGTCCCCCTGCTGGACCCCCCAGGTCCCCCTGCTGGACCTGGTCCCCCTGCTGGACCCAGATCACCCTGCTGGACCCTGGTCACCCTGCAGGACCCTGGTCACCCTGCTGGTCCCAGGTCTCCCTGCTGGACCCGGGTCCCACTGCTGGACCCGGGTTCCCTTGATGGACCCAGGGTCCCCCTGCTGGACTCCCGGGTCCCCCTGCTAGACCCAGGTCCCCCTGCTGGACCCAGGTCCCCCTGCTGGACCCCCCAGGTCCCCCTGCTGGATCCAGGTCTCCCTGCTGGACACAGGTCTCCCTGCTGGACCCGGGTCCCACTGCTGGACCCGGGTCCCCCTGATGGACCCAGGGTCCCCCTGCTGGACCCCCGGGTCCCCCTGCTAGACCCAGGTCCCCCTGCTGGACCCAGGTCCCCCTGCTAGACCCGGGTCCCCCTGCTGGACCCTGGTCCCCCTGCTGGACCCTGGGTCCCCCTGCTGGGCCCCCGGGTCCCACTGCTGGACCAAGATCAACCAGCTGGACCCAGGTCCCCCTGATAGACCGAAGTGTCCCTGCTGGACCCAGGTCCCCCTGCTAGAACCGGGTCCACCTGCTGGACCCCCCAGGTCCCCCTACTTGACTGCTGGACCCGGGTCCCCCTGCTGTACCCGGGTCCCCCTGCTGTACCCGGGTCCCCCTGCTGGACCTGGGTCCCCCTGCTGGACCCAGGTCCCCCTGCTGGACCAAGGTCCCCGTGCTGGACCCAGGGTCCACCTGCTGGACCCCCGGATACCACTGCTGGACCCCTGGGTCCCCCTGCTAGA
>JANIIK010000862.1:52500-60000 GCA_027704905.1 Muraenolepis orangiensis | reverse complement strand
TGACAGACGTCCTTGGGAGGCGTAGGCTAAATGCATAAGCCCCGCCCCCCACACACACACACACTCACACACCATCTCTCTCCTCCGCCTTGTCAGGCACATACTGGTAGATTAAACCCCATTGGTCTCTGATAGGTCATCAAGGCCACACGTCCAGGCCCTTCATTCAGCTGGATTTGACTCAATCCAAGGAGAGCCGTTTGGTACCGCTCTGCATCCCGATGGTTGTTTCCTGTGTATTTGCGATGCCCTCCCCATTGGAAATGGCTCTGGGAAGACGGGTCCAATAGTTTGAGATGGGACACGGCACGGATGCCACGGCGATGAACGATGAACTTGTGGCCGACTTACAATGAGAAAACTTTTGATGGGATCATCGTGCATCCATGCGGCACCACGGCATCAATACATAGAGATGAAATACGTTGGTCTTGGCTACATGGAGGCTTCTTTCTTTGCTGTGCTATGACCCGTGTCATTGAACTAAATCTAAAGGATGATTGGAGGATTGAATCCTCTTTATTGGTCACATGGAGCCACACAGTGACATTGGTTTCTCTGCATCTAACCCATCCTAGTCTAAGGAGCAGTGGGCAGCTATTGTATATATACAGCGCCCGGGGAGCAGTGTAGGGGTCTGGTGCCTTGCTCAAGTGCACCTCGGCAGTGCCTAGGTGTTTCGGGGACTCGAACCGGTGAAC
The DNA here is from genome assembly GCA_027704905.1 of Muraenolepis orangiensis. NCBI lineage: Eukaryota > Metazoa > Chordata > Actinopteri > Gadiformes > Muraenolepididae > Muraenolepis > Muraenolepis orangiensis. The sequence continues at coordinate 59,299 of JANIIK010000862.1, read as the reverse complement.
TTCCGCTTCCCAGGCCAAAAGTTCTAACAGACTGAGCTATCCTGCCGCCCCTTAACTATGAATTCATGACCCCCTTGAAATGCTAATACTAATACACATACTATAACTAATGTGAATCATTACCCAACAAAACATCACATTTAGTAATCAAAACCAGCACAATCACCACTATATGGCCTTTCACCTTTATTGTCAGGTCGTACCGACACTTAATCATTTGATATCCCGGGGTGTGAAATGTAGCGAGTGATTGCTCTAGCCGTACTTCATGCTCATCTGCACCCTGCCATGTGCTTCGGTGGAAAAGAGTTAGAAACAAACACGGCGAGAGACCAAAAACAACGCCAGCTCACCCTGGCTCTCCCCGGGCTCCCCGACACAAGCCTCATAAACCCTCAGACTCTGGGCCGACCGTAGCCCCCGTGACGTTAAGGAGAGGTTTCCTGAGGTGTGAGCGGCGAGGAAGGCCGCCGGGAAAATAAACCAAAACAAACCAAATGTGAGTAAGCGAGTCTCGGGGTTTAATATTTGCTAATGTGAATGAGGTTTCGGTCGATTTGGGTTTTATGGGGGGAACAAACGGCCTGATCATTGAACCCTTATTGTGAAACTCTACGGAACTAGCTCAATGTCTGAGCTCATATGAGCCTATTGAGAAAGACCAACGTCTGTCATGTGAACATAAAGCCTTGAATCTGACCATGCTCACACACTTCTAGATAGATATATCATTTATTATCTGTTCTTTTGTTAGCGTTAAACTATTATCTCAATGCAGTTCATTAAAGGGAGTCAGTGACAATCCAGATAAGGTTCTTGACTGAACTTTTGACTGTCTACAAATGAATGGGAAGCATTGTAGGCGTTTAGCATTAGACCATTATACCATCATGAACATGTATTATTATTTGGTATGCAGCTGTCTCATGTAATCTAAATCTAAATCATAATCTTGAGGATTGAATCCTCTTTATAGATCACACACACACACACACACACACACACAGTGAAATGTGTTTCTCTGCATTCAACCCATCCCAGTATTAGGAGCAGTAAGGCAGCTGTTGTGTATCCAGCTCCCCAGGGAGCAGTGTGTAGGGGGTCTGGTGCCTTGCTCAAGGGCACCATCGAACTGTCCTTATATGAGTCTCTGTGTACATCAACTGCATTGTCCGTCCGTCCTTTTGATTTAGTCTACAACCGTTCATCCACTCGACTTCCCACTGAGCATTGCTCATTGGCCAAGGCAGTGAAGTGTCGAGGGACGTGAAGTCGCTTGGATGCACGGTTCTGCGGAAAATGTGCGTTGAATTGTTGGGATGGGGGGGAACGCTGTGACGGAGCAGCAACCGTGGAAATGGGGAGTTGACTGGGAGTCCTGGAAGTGGACGTTACGGGGGGGGGGGGGGTTGGATGTTGACCGGGAGTCCTGGAGGTGGACGTTACGGTAGGATGTTTTGGGCTGATGAAGTGTTGACGAGTGTTGTGCACGCTCTCTGAAAAGAGAAAAAAGGAGACACCTTTGGACACTCACACAGCACGTTTCATTTGAGTAAACTTGGAATAAACGAAGCTAGGCACGACCGGCAAACGGACAAAACGTCAGACACCCGCTGGACAACGGCCACGCCCTCCAGTGCTCTGGTTTTTCCCTGGTTTTATAAGAAAGGCCTCAGACACACCGTGAATGTGGTCCACACAACGTGACAGCCCTCCAACCCATTGTGTTGGCAGTCAATACTAACTTTGTGACAGTCACAATACATTGTCCCAGAGGGGTGCTTCTGTTAAGTCTATGAATGCACTGCAAGCAATTACTGTATGTGGTACAATAACAACCATCCCCTGTCCACGAGGATATTCAATGGCAATCGGTTTCTGTTATTCCCAAACTAAATATACAATGGACTGAAAAAAACCACCTGGGCAGCCATTTTGTACCTTGAGCTGCCTTCATGCCCATCACTCAACCACAACCTCTCCCTCAAGCCAGGCTAATCAGGAGGGAGCTTCCACTTTGAATGACATTAAGTCCACACATTGGCTCTATGGCTTCATTACTATAGGAATAAATGGATGGTATTAGAACACTGCTGCAGACAAGACAAACAACGTGATGTCTATCCATAGCATTTAGAATGTCTCTAGCCAAGCAATGTTGTTTACTACTGTTAACAAACTAAATAAACAATGAGTTGGATATCAAATCACATGAATGCTTGTGCTTCATAGCGCGGGCGTTAGCACTGCGGAGGCACCTGTGTTATGTCACATTGGATGAGGCTCCATACACAATTACCACAAACTGATTCCATTGTGTTGTCGGTTATGAGCCACAGTGAACCGCACTCGGAGCGTTTTGTGTGCGCAAAAGGAAACAATTGAATTGATCTGACTAATCTTTTAGCCATGGAGGCTTAACGACATCAACTGGTCCACTTCAACACTCACTGTGTACAAAAGATTGAACAATTTCTAACGGGAGGGGGGGGGGGGGTTTGATTTGTCCCCCCCCTAAGGCCCAGCGGTTCTGAGCCTCCTTGTTCTGTTGTAGTCTCCATCAGCATCAGAGGGCAAACCGGCTGCTTTTGGGTTGGATTTAGCTGTTATTTGGGATTCAGAAGCGCCACATTGGGTTGGTCTACTTGTCTGGTCCGTGGCCCCAGAGGCTAAAGGAATCCCATGCAATTCAATCTGTGCCTTTTCTAAAGCTGATCCATGATCCAAGCAACTGTGTGCATCTCATATTCTGAGGAAGTGAACGTGAGCCGGTGTCCACGTGAGATGTCTTGACACCAACGTCTCTCTCTATGTGATGGTCAATGGTTATGGCTGCTTTTATAGAGCGCTTTTATCCTAAGCCATTTACAAGTCATGCCTCTTGGATCCCCCACAGCTGGGGATGGAACCAGCAACCTTCCGGCCGCTCTTCCTCCTGAGCTCTACTGCCGCCTTTGTCCCCACATTTTACACATTGGATTCATCGCCAATTCTATGTTCATCTAGGATACCGTTTGGGGACAAACTAAGACAAATTCAATATGTTAATTAATAGAGTTAGAAGAATAGAGTTAGAAGAATAGTTAGAAAATTATGCTTTGTTTGATTGATTGATTGACAGGTTAATCTTTGATATAAAAATAACCCACTGGGAAACAAATCAATGACTGTAGGCCCGGCAGCTGAAGCAGGTGATCTCCGTCTGAGGGCTGTCCATCTGACTCACCGACCACTCCACCTGATTGACTCACCAACCACTCCCCATCCACCTGACAGAGGGACGTTGTGCCCCCCGCTTGCTGTTGGGTGGCGATGACGCTGAAGTTATGCTACTGCTAGTTATGTCGTTCTCTTTGACTCGGATGCTATCGATGGTGCTGATGAAACCCACGGCAACCATTTAGTCAGACTGACTCAAACTGACTGAGAGACGAGGTCATTCCATATTACGTCCAAAAGTCTTTAGACCTTGTATAGAGACTTGTTGGACCGCAAACTCTCTGTGTAGACACAAGCCAATAATAGCGGATTTAAGACTCGGCGCCCTCTGTCCCCCACCAATCGTGTACGACTTAACATCTGGCCTCACACCAAAGCCTGAATGTTATCAAAGTCCCCACCAGCCAGTTATCAACACACCCTTCAATTTGACACCGCAGGGAGAGGGAGGAGGAGGAGGAGGAGGAGGATGGAGTATAGACGGAGCAGGAGGAAGAGGGCTCATTTATTACGCGGGGCCCTTGTTTTTAGCACTCTTGTTGCCTTGTTGAGTGTGAATAAAGGTCGTTTTGCTCCTCTTAACACATTAGTATTTAAATAGCATTATATCTGTGCCGAGTTCCCCCCGACAGCCTCCACTCTCTCCGCTGCTGTGGCCCGAGCCGGCAGTCGAAAAAAACAAAGTAAAAAGATACTTAAAAAGTGCAAGAAAGGACCGTAGGTCAAAGACACATGACCTTGAGCCCAGAGGGGGGGAATAGAGTTGTGGCTTCAACCACAGCACCATTTGAAAATAGTTGTATTTTTGTATGCAGCACTAGGTGAACATTATTTCACCTTCATAATTCATTCAGAGTCACCAGAATCCACGGGGAAATACAATCTGCCAAACAACTTCACATGCTCACGCTTGTTCTCCAACTCTGATCAAAGCCACAGGGCCACAGCATCTCATACATCTCAAGGGGAGCGAGGGCGGGGACAGTGAGCCATGCCCATGATGAAGAAAACATATGAAATCTCACAGGTAATAAATCAGATTTTCTGTAATAAAAAGCCAATCACAAAGAGACCAACCTTGTTGATTGTTGGTTGTCATGGTGTTAAGGCACTCAATTTCCCCAAACCACTCTGTCTTTTCACGGAAAGATGCCCTAAGCCCTAACGTAAGGTAAGGTCATTATCTTCAATTATCCGCCATGGGAAATTTGTATGGCAGCCGGCAGTAATCCAATCATCATCCACAATCAACACACGCACACACCAATCAACACACACACACGTTACAGCACAACACATAGAATGACATGACAGCAAGGACACATGAGTTGCTAAATCCGTTCTGTCCGGCAGATTTTTAATCTGCGACCAGATGGAAGCAACCTGAGCTCACTGATCAAGGGGAACCGACTCTGAACCGAACCGCAAGTACGCAAGGAGAGCCGGAAGTGTGCTTCAAAAAGGTCCTTCAGATGATAGCCGGCCATCTAGAATGATGCAGTGATGATAAAACATTCAGCATCATCAATATAATGTTTCTCTTTTCAAAAAGTCTATCCCCTTTATATCAATATTTAAAAAAAGCATTTCTCCATTGCAGAGTAGGGAGGTTCAGGAGGTTTTTACAAACATCCCCCGTTGGCTTAAACTCAGTAGTCAGTACTCAGTCCTAAAGAGAAACAGACATAAGAATATAATCTGGCACATCGTCCATTAGTCTATATCTATTTAAAACAAATACATCCATGGTTAATAGTCTTTATCTATTTAAAACAAATACATCCATGGTTATTAGTCTATATCTATTTAAAACACATACAGTACATCCATGGTTATTAGTCTATTTCTAATTAAAACACATACTGTACATCCATGGTTATTAGTCTATTTCTAATTAAAACACATACAGTACATCCATGGTTATCAGTCTATTTCTAATTAAAACACATACAGTACATCCATGGTCTTCTTCTTCTTCTTTTGTGTAACGTCAGAGGTCCAACTTGGTGTCGTGTAGCCATGCCCGCATCTCTGGTCCTAGGTCGAAGAGGCTGGCTTCCGAGGGTGGTCTATATAAGGGGCAGATGGTGATTATATGGTCGGCGGTCTGGTCAGGGTCACCGCACTCGCATGCCGCACTGTCCGCCAAGCCCCACGTCTTCATTGATGTTTTAAAGCGACCGACCCCAGTTCGTAGACGGTTCAGTGTGGTCCATTGCCGGCGTGGTAGGCCGTCTCCTGCAATGGCGCCATCTCCTGGGTCCCAGATGTAACAGTGGATTCGGGAGGGCCCAGCTGACTCCCACTCCTGCTTCCAAGCTGCTGCCAACCATGCATCTCTGGAGATGTCCTCAGAGGTGGAGTTGAGCATCTCTTGTGCTGCCTTGTTGTAGGGGTGGCGGGACTTGAGTCTGCTTGGAGGTGCTGGTGTTATTGTGGTGTTGTGCAGGATGTGCCAGTCATACTTTTGTGCCTTCCTGGCCAGGGCGAGGGTGGCAGCCTCCCGTTGGAGGCCGGCCGGTGCTATTCCCGCGAGGACTTGCAAGAGGGACACAGGGGTAGGCTTTAAGCATCCAGTTATTATTCAGAGGGAGGTATTGATAGCCACGTCGACCTTTCTCGCATGAGGGCTTCTGCTCCAGACTGGGGCGCAGTATTCCGCTGCAGAGAAGACCAGGGCTTGGGTGGATATTCGCACCATCTTAGCGGAGGCTCCCCAGGTTGTTCCAGCGAGGCGGCGGATCAGCGCGACCCTGGATGTCACCTTGGCCTTGACTTCTTCCAGGTGTTGTTTGAAGGATAATGTCCGATCCAGACGCACTCCAAGATACTTCGGGGCTTGCTGGACCTCCAGACATTTATTGTCAGTTCCCTCCTGGCTTCTCTGGTGCTAAGGTGGTATGCCGCTGCGACTGATTTTCCGACGCTGAGCTGTAGACGCCACCTTCGAAGGTATGCTACCAGTGTGCCCATGTCTTCGTTAAGCCCCTCTTCCATCGCCTTCCACATTGGTTGGCTCAGCATGATGGCAAGATCGTCTGCGTAGCCATACTTTCTGGATGCTGTATCAGGTAGGTTGTGGATGTAAACATTGAACAGCATCGGCGAGAGAACAGACCCCTGCGGTACCCCGTTCTTCAGTCTTCTGAGCCTACTGCACTGGCCACTGCTGGTCTGGAGGATGAAACTGCGGTTGGAAAGTGTCTCCATGATGAACTTCACCATGTGGCGGTCCGGTATTGTCCTCAGCAGCTTCAGGTGGAGTCCCCGGTGCCACACAGTGTCATATGCAGCAGTCAGATCCAGGTACACTACCCCAGCTTTCTCATTGTCCTGGAAGCTGTCCTCGATGTCCTGACAGAGTAGTGCTACCTGGTCTGCTGTTGATCTTCCACGACGGAAACCAGCTTGTTCCCGTGGGAGCTGTGAGTCCACCACTGGCTCAATGCTGCTATGGACCATCCTCTCCAAAATCTTAAATGGGATTGGTCTGTATGACTTGGGGTCTTCGGCAGGGCTATGACAGAGGCATGGCGCGAAGTCTTTGGGAGCTTTAATCTCTGGTAGCATGATGTATAGA
>JANIIK010000862.1:45000-47500 GCA_027704905.1 Muraenolepis orangiensis | reverse complement strand
ATGAGGTGGTGGTGTAGCACAGGGTGAGGGTGAGGGGGACTGCGTTCAGGATGATGAGGTGGTGGTGTAGCACAGGGTGAGGGTGAGGGGGACTGCGTTCAGGATGATGAGGTGGTGTAGCACAGGGTGAGGGTGAGGGGGACTGCGTTCAGGATGATGAGGTGGTGGTGTAGCACAGGTGAGGTGAGGGGACTGCGTTCAGATGATGAGGTGGTAGCACAGGTGAGGTGAGGGGACTGCGTTCAGGATGATGAGGTGGTGGTGTAGCACAGGGTGAGGGTGAGGGGGACTGCGTTCAGGATGATGAGGTGGTGGTGTAGCACAGGGTGAGGGTGAGGGGGACTGCGTTCAGGATGATGAGGTGGTGGTGTAGCACAGGGTGAGGGTGAGGGGGACTGCGTTCAGGATGATGAGGTGGTGTAGCACAGGGTGAGGGTGAGGGGGACTGCGTTCAGGATGATGAGGTGGTGGTGTAGCACAGGGTGAGGGTGAGGGGGACTGCGTTCAGGATGATGAGGTGGTGTAGCACAGGGTGAGGGTGAGGGGGACTGCGTTCAGGATGATGAGGTGGTGGTGTAGCACAGGGTGAGGGTGAGGGGGACTGCGTTCAGGATGATGAGGTGGTGGTGTAGCACAGGGTGAGGGTGAGGGGGACTGCGTTCAGGATGATGAGGTGGTGTAGCACAGGGTGAGGGTGAGGGGGACTGCGTTCAGGATGATGAGGTGGTGGTGTAGCACAGGGTGAGGGTGAGGGGGACTGCGTTCAGGATGATGAGGTGGTGTAGCACAGGGTGAGGGTGAGGGGACTGCGTTCAGGATGATGAGGTGGTGGTGTAGCACAGGGTGAGGGTGAGGGGGACTGCGTTCAGGATGATGAGGTGGTGGTGTAGCACAGGGTGAGGGTGAGGGGGACTGCGTTCAGGATGATGAGGTGGTGGTGTAGCACAGGGTGAGGGTGAGGGGGACTGCGTTCAGGATGATGAGGTGGTGTAGCACAGGGTGAGGGTGAGGGGGACTGCGTTCAGGATGATGAGGTGGTGGTGTAGCACAGGGTGAGGGTGAGGGGGACTGCGTTCAGGATGATGAGGTGGTGTAGCACAGGGTGAGGGTGAGGGGGACTGCGTTCAGGATGATGAGGTGGTGTAGCACAGGGTGAGGGTGAGGGGGACTGCGTTCAGGATGATGAGGTGGTGGTGTAGCACAGGGTGAGGGTGAGGGGGACTGCGTTCAGGATGATGAGGTGGTGGTGTAGCACAGGGTGAGGGTGAGGGGGACTGCGTTCAGGATGATGAGGTGGTGGTGTAGCACAGGGTGAGGGTGAGGGGGACTGCGTTCAGGATGATGAGGTGGTGTAGCACAGGGTGAGGGTGAGGGGACTGCGTTCAGGATGATGAGGTGGTGTGCACAGGGTGAGGGTGAGGGGACTGCGTTCAGGATGATGAGGTGGTGTAGCACAGGGTGAGGGTGAGGGGACTGCGTTCAGGATGATGAGGTGGTGGTGTAGCACAGGGTGAGGGTGAGGGGGACTGCGTTCAGGATGATGAGGTGGTGGTGTAGCACAGGGTGAGGGTGAGGGGGACTGCGTTCAGGATGATGAGGTGGTGGTGTAGCACAGGGTGAGGGTGAGGGGGACTGCGTTCAGGATGATGAGGTGGTGGTGTAGCACAGGGTGAGGGTGAGGGGGACTGCGTTCAGGATGATGAGGTGGTGGTTTTGCGTGAAGCAGAAGAAAAGGAGTGAAACCCCTGAGATAAACAAGGAACCACAAGGTGATTGAGCAGAAGAGACAGGAGGAGTCAGTGGAGCACAGGAGGAGTCAGTGGAGCACAGGAGGAGTCAGTGGAGCACAGGAGGAGTCAGTGGAGCACAGGAGGAGTCAGTGGAGCACAGGAGGAGTCAGTGGAGCACAGGAGGAGTCAGTGGAGCACAGGAGGAGTCAGTGGAGCACAGGAGGAGTCAGTGGAGCACAGGAGGAGTCAGTGGAGCACAGGAGGAGGAGATGGAGAGTGGAACACATGGGAAAAACAGGAGAGGAAAACGGGAGAAAAACGGGAGCTTCTTGCAGACTGAAGCTGCAGGAGATCCTGTGTGGCCCTCTAATTTATAACGTCTGATAACGTCTAACAACAAATCAAACAGACGATCGGCTTCTGACAAGATGGAATGAAACCCAGCGCAGAAAACAGTGTGGAGAAACCCTGATGGAGGATCAATGTGAGTCTTTCCCGTGAGCAAACAGGCTTTAACACCGACCACATTGCAAATCTGTTGGGCTGGACGGTCAATTGAACACCAATTAACGGGGCTAATTAGGGCATTCCTGTCATAGGCCACCCCGATGAGGCCCCGTAGCGTTTGAACACTGATGGGTGAGAGTTGAATTGATGCAGGTTCCCCTGGTTTAACACTACTGCTAACACCTCAGCCTGCTGTTTCAATCTGTTGACAGGATCTCATTCAGTACAAACCATCAAGTTGCACATCTTAAGCCATTGCCATT
>JANIIK010000862.1:35000-40000 GCA_027704905.1 Muraenolepis orangiensis | reverse complement strand
GTGTGTGTGTGTGTGTGTCGCTGGAGAGTGAGTCAGTATCCCCATCACATCCACACTCTATGTCTATATTAGACATTGAGCTTGGCCTGCCGGGCGTCCTATTCGTCCAGGCCTCACACAGTGCTAATGGGTTTTTGAGATTTTTTAAAAATACATCCTGCCAAATTTAATAAAAGTATAAAATAGTACAAACATGCATTAAGGGCTGAGTGGCATTTACACACTAGTGTTCCAACATGTCTGGTACAAAAGCCAGCAGTGAGAGGGTCAGCTGAAGACATGGAGAGCCGTTAGTAGTGTGTCACTAACCATAAGTATTTAGTTTAACCACAGCAGTGGGGTTGGCGTGCTAATAGATAACAGTCATGTGACTCTACATTGAGCTGCCATCCAGTTCAGCACACCATATTAAACTAGAATTGTGCCAGCGAAATGACGCACATTAAATTGACATTAGGTGCCAGCTCAACTATGAATATCAGAATATATCACAAACAATTTCCATGAAGAACTGCAAATGGAACACAATATGATGTTCATAATTGGGTTGGTTGGAGTTGAGCTACAATGGGGTTTCCATGAAGCCCAGCTTTGTATGGGCTGCCTGTATAGCAGCTGAACAGCTGGTGGTGGGTTGTGGGTGGTGGTGGGTGGTGGTTGGGTGGTGGGTGGTGGTGGGTGGGTGGTGGTGGTTGGTGGGTGGTGGGTGTTGGTGGGTGGTGGTGGGGGAGGCGGAATCAGATCTTCTCCTGATCCCTCAGCTGTGATGTTGTAGCTTCTCGTTGAGGCGGTTGATCGACATGCCGATCAATATGAGGTCAAACCCGGCTGGTGCGTTTAGGACACTCAAGGCAGAAAAGTCCATTGCTGGTGGCGACGGTGAAGCAGCTTGCAATGGCCAGCGGTACGGAAAAGAGGGCGGAGTCAGAGCCAAGGTGATAAGCTGACGAGGCTGATGGTCGCTGACAGGCCTCCACATGAAGCCCACCGCTACACCAAGAGGGAGACAACAACAGCCTGTTATTACACACACACACACACACACACACACACACACACACACACACACACACACACACACACACACACACACACAATGTGTCAGCGCTTTGTTTTGTATGCCTGCACAGGATTTTGGAGAGAGAGAGAGAGAGAGAGAGAGAGAGAGAGAGAGAGAGAGAGAGAGAGAGAGAGAGAGAGAGAGGGGGGGGGAAAGAGAGAGAGAGAGAGAGAGAGAGAGAGAGAGAGAGAGAGAGAGAGAGAGAGAGAGAGAGAGAGAGAGAGAGAGAGAGAGAGAGAGAGAGAGAGAGAGAGAGAGAGGGGGGGGGGGGGGGGGGAAAGAGAGAGAGAGAGAGAGAGAGAGAGAGAGAGAGAGAGAGAGAGAGAGAGAGAGAGAGAGAGAGAGAGAGAGAGAGAGAGAGAGAGAGAGAGAGAGAGAGAGAGAGAGAGAGAGAGGGGGGGGGGAAAGAGAGAGAGAGAGAGAGAGAGAGAGAGAGAGAGAGAGAGAGAGAGAGGGAGAGAGAGAGAGAGGGAGAGAGAGAGAGGAGGCAGACGGACACACAGAAAGACAGAGCACATACACAGAAATGCAACAAGAGCAACATTATCAGGGAACAACAACACATTTTAGAATCTGAAAACAACCACAAAAGGGAAGAAACATTGAATCCAGCAGGCGAACAAACCCAGTGCCCCCAGGCAGGAGAGATGGACCAGAGACGGCCTGCGTGGCCTGGGGGCTCAGCGCCACGGAGAGGCAGAGCCACCAGGACACAAGGAAGCTATTCTTCAGCTACAAGGAGAAGACACCATGACCACCATGTTGGGATGCATCAGCGCCGCTATGTGACTCATATGAATGGAGCGGGCCGAGAACAGGCCCGCGCTGGCTGCTACTGACAGCTAATGGACTACAAATGGATGGAATTTAGTGGGCTGAAAATGTACACTTTTCACGTCACTCGGCACAAGGAGATGGTTGGAGTCGGAGGGAAAGGGATCTTCATCTGTCCCACATGGGCGTCTCAAGAGTAAACCGGTTAGCTCATTAGATACGCGTGCAGAAACCCTGACAGTTCCGCACACACTTCTGCCACACACCGCAACTGTTGAGGCGGAGGTGACGTCTGTGGGCCGTCCGCCTCCTCCCACGCTCATTAGAAAAGTCAACTGACACACATGGGGACCGGTAGAGCAGTTCTCCCAGGCAGCCGGACCACGTGAGATTGATGAAACTAACAGGCTGTTTCTGGCTTGTTTGGACATAACCGTGTTATTCATTATTATCTTGGAGTTCATTGTGATTGTGAGGTGAAGGACGGTTTCATGGTGAGCGTTGACTCGTATCTCAGCAGCATCGGAGCAGGACCACGCTTGGCTTTTAGGATTGATTCATTGCTTTTAAATAACTTGTAGTTGTGGAGTGTGTGTGTGTGTGTGTGTGTGTGTGTGTGTGTGAGTGTGTGTGTGTGTGTGTGTGTGTGTGTGTGTGTGTGTGTGTGTGTCTGTGTGTGTGTGTGTGTGTGTGTGTGAGTGTGTGTGTGTGTGTGGTTGGTGGCTGGTTGAAGCAGCCTCACCTGGCCTGAGTTGGACTGATTGGCTGGTGAGGCTGCACACCTGTGGGTGGTTGTTAATCAAGGCCCACAGGTTAAAACAGCCCCCACCACACACACACTGGAGGAGAGGATCTCTAGCATGTTCCATCTGCTCTGTTCACCATCATTCAAACTGCTAATGAATTCCAATGTGTAATGAAGTGAGTCCTCATCAGCCTGTGTTCTTGTCTTCAGGAGGAGCCCTCAAGCAGCCATGTTCCTGGCTAGCGGCAGCGTCGTCTGCTACAGTTGTTCTTCTGCTTATTTCTCTCTAACCTTAGCTAACGAGTGGTTCGTTAGAATGTCAATGTTTTCTTGTTGCTCTTATCTTAAATTGTCAACACAAGCAGGGGATTTCAGGTGATTTAAGATCCTAAATCCCATTAAAAGGCTTTTTTTCTATATTTTCTATATTTTTTCTATACACTGTTGAAGGGGATATTAAAATATGATATATATAAAACAAACCCATGACGGAGGTTGGTTCAAACACCGCTTCATGACTGAAATAATGATAGATCAAACTGGGACGTTTGGACCCAGTTGGGACAGCGGATGTGACACGATGACCTGCCGGCCGTACAATTCCACTGACAACCTGACAACAAATGAGCTCCAAATGAATTGACCGGTTGCCCGACTCGGAATTCCAGGTGGGAAAGTCAGTTGGTCATTTCAGAGCTCCGGTTTGTCTCACTTAACGACAGTATGGACATCGTCTTCATTCTGAAAGTGTTTGTTGACCTTTAGGCATCATTTGTTGTGTAATTAATTATGCACTATGCGTTTGTATGTATCATTCACTCTGATTATAGCCAATTTTGAAATTAGACGGCTATTTTTCAGATTAAATTAGCGAGCCGTTATTTGCATTAATTGCTACTGCATATATATTTTTGGAAACACACCCATACACACACACACATACAGTGGTTCTATAGCTATATAATCATATCCAAGCATCTCACATCTATATTGACACTCTGTATAAAGATATTTCTCAGTCCTCATCCAGCTGTCAGCTGTATGAGTCACTGTAGAAAGTTACCAGCACCACCAGTATGGGGCACAATGCTTTGGGGGCTGACTCAGAATGTTTGCTATCTTTGCAGACTAGTCATCGAAGTGTGAGTGTTGTTTGGCTTCAGGCTAACGGGCCTAACTGGAATGAACTCACTTTGACACAACACGCAACTTGACTTGAAATAAAAACAGCGGTATGCAAATAAACGGGCGAGACAACGTTTCCCCGGCAACCGCCTGGCAGTTTGCAATCCGCGTTGACGCCGTACAAACAATCAGAATCAAGGGGGTTTAATCACACACTGATTGGTCTCAAGACCTTTTGTTTGACTGACAGCATTCACAAATTCAGTCTCGTCTTCACGATCAGCAAAAAAAAGCGGATTGTCACTCAACACGGGTGGCACGTTATGTTTCTGCTGCGTCTCTGTTTTACGTGTGCGTTCGTGGCGCCAATGCTAACAAGCTGGGTCGATACAGCCCATACATCGCCATAGCGACGGTGTGAGAATTGACCGGTTTAATTTGTCCTTTGTTTCCCGACACGGCTCACCCCAACGGTACAATTCTGTGAGACGATAGGCCCCGTTAGTCTGTGGTGTTTAAATGTGCAGTTCAGGTTTGACTTCCCCCCCACCCGCCCAACCCCTCCTCCGCCACAGCCCAGTGGGTCTAGAGTGGGTATTGATCTCTGCCTCTGGGCAGGATGGGAGCTGTTTGTTTCAGGCATGCTCATTTGCTTGTTGTTTCGGAAAGCTGCTGTCACTCAAACGTCTGCTAAAGCCTCTTCCTTCTGCTCCCACTCGTGGCTAAATTGGCAGTTGTGGCCTTTTATCGTGGCGTTTTGCGTGCTCCGACGTTTACGGCGGCAGCACAGCTCCGGTCTGGCGGCGGGATAGTTTAATCTGTCGGGACTAGGCTCGGGGATCGGAGGGTCGCCGGGTTCAAGTCCTCGATCCTGAAACACCTGGACACTGCCGAGGTTCCCTTGAGCAAGGTACCGGACCCCCCTGCACTTCCCCCCCGGGCAGCTGTATATCAAATAGCTGCCCACTGCTCCTCATACTAGGATGGGTTAAATGCAGAGAAACTCATTTCACTGTGTGCATATGACCAATAAAGAGGATTTAATCCTCCAGATTTGGATGGAGCCATTTAGATGGCGCCGTGACGTGTTTGGGTTTCATTAGAACGGTGAATTGTAATTACGACTGTAATGAATTCCTTTTGTCAGCTGAAGGGAAAACATAAAGATGGGGGAAAGGGCAAAGAAGATCCACCCCGGAGATCTGGTACAAATGTCACCAGAAAGGCCATATGGCCAGTGTGGAATAACAGTCCTTCCTCACAGCAAACAGAGAGCGGTCCCAGGCTCACCCACAG
>JANIIK010000862.1:0-10000 GCA_027704905.1 Muraenolepis orangiensis | reverse complement strand
ATTGATTAAAGTGTTTGCTTCTGAATAATAAATGACATCATGTTACAATATTGTACAATTCTGATTTTATTGAAAATGAATCAAAGTACGGTCAGAGACTGTGTGTGTGTGAGCTTCTGGTCCTCAGAGCTCTCTGTCTATGGTTCATATGTTAATAAGGTTATTATAGTTCATGACTGAGTGAGTCATGGAACAACAGCCTAGAAGAGGTTAGTCTGAAAGGAACTGAACTGGGAGGGGAACTGGACCAACTGGTTCATCATGCTTTGATACCGAGTCAGAGATACTGAAGTCAACTCTGATCTGTGATGTATCATCAATATATATCACTAATATATCATCATATATCACTTTATTACAGCAGGAAGAAGACTAAGATACTGTAGTCTGTAGTCAGTACAGCAAGAACTCAGTACATGCTGTATAATAGGTACATTGTCAGTACTTGTACTCAGTTTAACAGGCATATTCTCAGTACATGTACTCAGTATAATGACAAAGATACTTTGTCAGTCCATGTCGATTGGAATCTACTCCCACACACACACACACACACTGAAAAATCTCTCTCTCTCTCCTCCTCCTCCCTCTCTCTCTCTCGCTCTTGTTGCCCCTGGCTTGACGCCAGGGGGGCGGGGCCGCGAGACGACGTCACTTTTGAGGAAACTAAACTTACCGGAGCATAAAAGGCAAGACGCGGTGCGGAGAGAGAGAGTTCCTCTTTGAGACTCGACGTGGAGATAAACAGTTCAAAGGACACCAGCCTTTGTCCAACTAAGCGGTGGACAGCGTTCTAAGGTGAGTAGTGAGTGTTGACCAAGGGCTTCAAAGAGTTAGTTCTGCACCAGGGAGCCTGTTCCAACAGACACACTTTGATGGTGGACCATTGTTAAGTTCATGTAGTATTAGATGTGTATTATATGTTTATATCAAGCCCTACGCTACTCCATCACTCATATAGATAGAGATATATACACATATAGGGACATTAGAACCAGTTTAACCGTCTATTTACCGTCTATGTGACGTGTGGGAGTGGGTTACCTGCCAGCTCCTGGTTCACGTGACAGGCCAAAGACAGGTAGCTGGCGCCGCCCTGTACTTCCCTGTTCTCGGTATTTAAATGACTCACCCGGCTAACGCAGGTTGACCTGATTGCCTCGGTTTGTGGTTGCCGGCGGTGAAAGACGTAATCGGCGATAGAGCAAGAGGGATGGACTTGCAACAAATGTGTCCAGTGTTTTAACTGGAGTTTTAACAAGGCATCTCTTGCATCACTGTTTTTCCCATACTAAATGGTTATTGTGACGACGCATAACGCTTTAGATCACTAGTTAGACGGGACATTATTCAGTGTGCTTTGTGTGCATTGTGCTGCGTGTCTCATGTGTGCGTTGTGCTGCGTGTCTCATGTGTGCGTTGTGCTGCGTGTCTCATGTGTGCATTGTGCTGCGTGTCTCATGTGTGCATTGTGCTGCGTGTCTCATGTGTGCGTTGTGCTGCGTGTCTCATGTGTGCATTGTGCTGCGTGTCTCATGTGTGCGTTGTGCTGCGTGTCTCATGTGTGCATTGTGCTGCGTGTCTCATGTGTGCATTGTGCTGCGTGTCTCATGTGTGCATTGTGCTGCGTGTCTCATGTGTGCGTTGTGCTGCGTGTCTCATGTGTGCATTGTGCTGCGTGTCTCATGTGTGCGTTGTGCTGCGTGTCTCATGTGTGCATTGTGCTGCGTGTCTCATGTGTGCGTTGTGCTGCGTGTCTCATGTGTGCGTTGTGCTGCGTGTCTCATGTGTGCATTGTGCTGCGTGTCTCATGTGTGCATTGTGCTGCGTGTCTCATGTGTGCATTGTGCTGCGTGTCTCATGTGTGCGTTGTGCTGCGTGTCTCATGTGTGCGTTGTGCTGCGTGTCTCATGTGTGCATTGTGCTGCGTGTCTCATGTGTGCATTGTGCTGCGTGTCTCATGTGTGCGTTGTGCTGCGTGTCTCATGTGTGCATTGTGCTGCGTGTCTCATGTGTGCGTTGTGCTGCGTGTCTCATGTGTGCATTGTGCTGCGTGTCTCATGTGTGCGTTGTGCTGCGTGTCTCATGTGTGCATTGTGCTGCGTGTCTCATGTGTGCATTGTGCTGCGTGTCTCATGTGTGCATTGTGCTGCGTGTCTCATGTGTGCATTGTGCTGCGTGTCTCATGTGTGCATTGTGCTGCGTGTCTCATGTGTGCGTTGTGCTGCGTGTCTCATGTGTGCATTGTGCTGCGTGTCTCATGTGTGCGTTGTGCTGCGTGTCTCATGTGTGCGTTGTGCTGCGTGTCTCATGTGTGCGTTGTGCTGCGTGTCTCATGTGTGCATTGTGCTGCGTGTCTCATGTGTGCGTTGTGCTGCGTGTCTCATGTGTGCGTTGTGCTGCGTGTCTCATGTGTGCGTTGTGCTGCGTGTCTCATGTGTGCGTTGTGCTGCGTGTCTCATGTGTGCATTGTGCTGCGTGTCTCATGTGTGCGTTGTGCTGCGTGTCTCATGTGTGCGTTGTGCTGCGTGTCTCATGTGTGCGTTGTGCTGCGTGTCTCATGTGTGCATTGTGCTGCGTGTCTCATGTGTGCATTGTGCTGCGTGTCTCATGTGTGCGTTGTGCTGCGTGTCTCATGTGTGCATTGTGCTGCGTGTCTCATGTGTGCGTTGTGCTGCGTGTCTCATGTGTGCGTTGTGCTGCGTGTCTCATGTGTGCATTGTGCTGCGTGTCTCATGTGTGCATTGTGCTGCGTGTCTCATGTGTGCATTGTGCTGCGTGTCTCATGTGTGCGTTGTGCTGCGTGTCTCATGTGTGCGTTGTGCTGCGTGTCTCATGTGTGCGTTGTGCTGCGTGTCTCATGTGTGCATTGTGCTGCGTGTCTCATGTGTGCATTGTGCTGCGTGTCTCATGTGTGCATTGTGCTGCGTGTCTCATGTGTGCGTTGTGCTGCGTGTCTCATGTGTGCATTGTGCTGCGTGTCTCATGTGTGCGTTGTGCTGCGTGTCTCATGTGTGCATTGTGCTGCGTGTCTCATGTGTGCGTTGTGCTGCGTGTCTCATGTGTGCATTGTGCTGCGTGTCTCATGTGTGCATTGTGCTGCGTGTCTCATGTGTGCGTTGTGCTGCGTGTCTCATGTGTGCATTGTGCTGCGTGTCTCATGTGTGCGTTGTGCTGCGTGTCTCATGTGTGCATTGTGCTGCGTGTCTCATGTGTGCGTTGTGCTGCGTGTCTCATGTGTGCATTGTGCTGCGTGTCTCATGTGTGCGTTGTGCTGCGTGTCTCATGTGTGCATTGTGCTGCGTGTCTCATGTGTGCGTTGTGCTGCGTGTCTCATGTGTGCATTGTGCTGCGTGTCTCATGTGTGCGTTGTGCTGCGTGTCTCATGTGTGCTTGTGCTGCGTGTCTCATGTGTGCATTGTGCTGCGTGTCTCATGTGTGCGTTGTGCTGCGTGTCTCATGTGTGCATTGTGCTGCGTGTCTCATGTGTGCGTTGTGCTGCGTGTCTCATGTGTGCATTGTGCTGCGTGTCTCATGTGTGCATTGTGCTGCGTGTCTCATGTGTGCGTTGTGCTGCGTGTCTCATGTGTGCGTTGTGCTGCGTGTCTCATGTGTGCATTGTGCTGCGTGTCTCATGTGTGCATTGTGCTGCGTGTCTCATGTGTGCGTTGTGCTGCGTGTCTCATGTGTGCGTTGTGCTGCGTGTCTCATGTGTGCATTGTGCTGCGTGTCTCATGTGTGCGTTGTGCTGCGTGTCTCATGTGTGCATTGTGCTGCGTGTCTCATGTGTGCGTTGTGCTGCGTGTCTCATGTGTGCGTTGTGCTGCGTGTCTCATGTGTGCATTGTGCTGCGTGTCTCATGTGTGCGTTGTGCTGCGTGTCTCATGTGTGCATTGTGCTGCGTGTCTCATGTGTGCGTTGTGCTGCGTGTCTCATGTGTGCATTGTGCTGCGTGTCTCATGTGTGCATTGTGCTGCGTGTCTCATGTGTGCATTGTGCTGCGTGTCTCATGTGTGCGTTGTGCTGCGTGTCTCATGTGTGCGTTGTGCTGCGTGTCTCATGTGTGCATTGTGCTGCGTGTCTCATGTGTGCATTGTGCTGCGTGTCTCATGTGTGCATTGTGCTGCGTGTCTCATGTGTGCATTGTGCTGCGTGTCTCATGTGTGCGTTGTGCTGCGTGTCTCATGTGTGCGTTGTGCTGCGTGTCTCATGTGTGCGTTGTGCTGCGTGTCTCATGTGTGCATTGTGCTGCGTGTCTCATGTGTGCATTGTGCTGCGTGTCTCATGTGTGCATTGTGCTGCGTGTCTCATGTGTGCGTTGTGCTGCGTGTCTCATGTGTGCGTTGTGCTGCGTGTCTCATGTGTGCATTGTGCTGCGTGTCTCATGTGTGCATTGTGCTGCGTGTCTCATGTGTGCATTGTGCTGCGTGTCTCATGTGTGCATTGTGCTGCGTGTCTCATGTGTGCATTGTGCTGCGTGTCTCATGTGTGCATTGTGCTGCGTGTCTCATGTGTGCATTGTGCTGCGTGTCTCATGTGTGCATTGTGCTGCGTGTCTCATGTGTGCATTGTGCTGCGTGTCTCATGTGTGCGTTGTGCTGCGTGTCTCATGTGTGCGTTGTGCTGCGTGTCTCATGTGTGCGTTGTGCTGCGTGTCTCATGTGTGCATTGTGCTGCGTGTCTCATGTGTGCATTGTGCTGCGTGTCTCATGTGTGCGTTGTGCTGCGTGTCTCATGTGTGCATTGTGCTGCGTGTCTCATGTGTGCATTGTGCTGCGTGTCTCATGTGTGCGTTGTGCTGCGTGTCTCATGTGTGCATTGTGCTGCGTGTCTCATGTGTGCGTTGTGCTGCGTGTCTCATGTGTGCATTGTGCTGCGTGTCTCATGTGTGCATTGTGCTGCGTGTCTCATGTGTGCATTGTGCTGCGTGTCTCATGTGTGCATTGTGCTGCGTGTCTCATGTGTGCATTGTGCTGCGTGTCTCATGTGTGCATTGTGCTGCGTGTCTCATGTGTGCATTGTGCTGCGTGTCTCATGTGTGCATTGTGCTGCGTGTCTCATGTGTGCATTGTGCTGCGTGTCTCATGTGTGCGTTGTGCTGCGTGTCTCATGTGTGCGTTGTGCTGTGTGTCTCATGTGTGCATTGTGCTGCGTGTCTCATGTGTGCGTTGTGCTGCGTGTCTCATGTGTGCGTTGTGCTGTGTGTCTCATGTGTGCGTTGTGCTGCTTGTCTCATGTGTGCATTGTTTTGTGTCTTTTGTTGAGTGCCCTCTTAGACGCGTGCTCATCTTTGATTTATTAGTTTTGTCTTGGTTATTTTGCACGTGTTCAGTCCATGTGATTATGGGTGTGGTCTGTCTCCTCTGTGCTGGGCCATGCCCGTGTTTAATAGAACCCCGTGAGATTAAAGCCATTTACTTTTGGTATACAGTCTTTTCCTCTCACTCATTCATTTGAACACCTTCTAGTGGGGAACCATTGGCTCTATATATTTAATTCCTCACTAGCTCATATTAAGGGTTTGACTCCTCCTACCCAGGAGGTGGCGCTGTATGAATAAAGTAAGCCCTGGGCTTGTGTAGGTCACATTTAAACACTTTAATACGTTTTAAAAAGATCGTTGTTTTGTTCTCGTTTCTCAATCCTGTATTTGAATAATTTAAGAGCTTTTAAAACAATTTTTTTACAATATTTTATAAATTGTTCTTTTTTTAAACAACAAAGTTACAAGACACGACAAACAAACTTATATCAAAAATGTAAAAGAACAAGAAAAAAAAGACAAGACAGGAAAAAAAAGAAATATAATAATAATAATAAAGTATATATTATAAAAATGATATAACATGAAATAAAAACTGGGCAGCGGCATCATTATAGTAAAAAGTGTCCATAGTCACAACAGATTGAGGTTCTTTACTTTTAGAATAAAGAGCTTTTTAAATTAAATGCTCTCTCTCTCTCTCTCTCTCTCTCTCTCTCTCTCTCTCTCTCTCTCTCTCTCTCTCTCTCTCTCTCTCTCTCTCTCTCTCTCTCTCTCTCTCTCTCTCTCAGCAAAGTGTGACACAAAGGACACCAGCCTTTGTCCAACTAAGCGGTGGACAGCGTTCTGAGGTGAGTAGTGAGTGTTGACCAAGGGCTTCAAAGAGTTAGTTCTGCACCAGGGAGCCTGTTCCAACGGACACACTTTGATGGTGGACCATTGTTAAGTTCATGTAGTATTAGATGTGTATTATATGTTTATATCAAGCCCTACGCTACTCCATCACTCATATAGATATATATATACACATATAGGGACATTAGAACCAGTTTAAACCGTTGTCTAAACATTAGATTAGATTCTAATTATTATCTAATAATTATCATTGAACAGATCAAGTTCAGTACAGCAAAAATAATGTAGTATCTAACCAGAGTGTAAATGTTCCATTAAAGTGCACGGTAATATATCATGTACTGAGGTTAAATAAGATGTAAGACAGTCTACTAGGTATAAAAACTGTATAAAATAATGTGTGGAGTCTGTTTAAGATATGTGCAGAATTTTAGGAATTGATAAAGTATATATGTAATTATATGTGTATATATTTATGAGAATTCATAAACAGGTAGTGAGCAGGGTATGCAGTTATAAAAGATTATAAATCTTAAAAAAAGTTCAAAATCTTAAGATTTATATATATACACACACGTTAGGTACAGTAAAAATGTAGAAATGTGCACATTATCATGTAAACAATAAATATAATGTGATTGTTTTCTAACTTGATTCAACAATGTGTTCTAGGAATGGCCTCTAATAACCTTCCTGGTCTGAGGAGAACTTTTCCTGTTCCGTCTGTCTGGATGTGTTCAAGAGTCCAGTTTCCACACCATGTGGACACAACTTCTGTAGAGCCTGTATCACCACGTTCTGGGAGGACAAGGTCCAGTTCAAATGTCCTGTTTGCAACGAGCTGTTCCACACAAGACCCGATCTACGGGTCAATACCTTCATATCAGAGATGGTTGATCAGTTTAGACGGTCCGTACCGGTCAAAGAGCAGCCTTGCGTTGAACCAGGAGAAGTTCCCTGTGACGTCTGTACCGGGACCCAGCTGAAGGCTGTCAAGTCCTGCCTAGTGTGTCTTATGTCCTTCTGCCACTCCCACCTGGAGCCACATCAGAGAGTCGCAGGCCTGAAGAAACATAAGCTGGTCGAGCCTCAGGACCGTCTGGAAGACAGGATGTGTAAGAAACACAATTATCAACTTCTGGAGCTCTTCTGCCAGACTGAACAGGTGTGTGTGTGTCAGCTCTGTACAGAGGGAGACCACAGGTCCCATCCTGTTGTACCTCTGAAGGAGGAATATGAGCTGAAGATGGCCCAGCTGGGGAAGATAGAGTCTGATGTTCAGCAGATGATCCAGGAGAGAAAAAGAAAGATTCAGGAGATCATAGACGCAGTGAAGCACAGCAGAGCAGACGCAGACCGAGAGCTAGCCGACGGTGAGCAGGTCCTCGCCGCTCTGATGCGCTGCATTGAAAAGTGTCGGGACGATCTCAACCAAACGGTTCAAGAGAAACTGAAATCCATAGAGAGACAAGCTGAAGACCTCATCAAAGAGCTGGAGCGGGAAGTTAAAGATCTGACCAATAGGAGCTCAGAGGTGAAGCAGCTCTCACACACTGAAGACCACCTCCACTTCCTCCAGAGCTTCAGATCCCTGAAGAATCCTCCAAACACCAGGGACTGGACCAGGGTGGAGGTCCCTCCTCCTCCATCATACGCAGGGACCTTGAGGAGATCCCTGGATCAGCTGAAGGAGACGCTGGACATGGAGATGGAGAGAAGCTGCCTGTACCTGAGGTCGACTCTAAAGAAGTGTAAGTGTCTGTTTAGTTTGAGTCATCACAACAACACACTAACTCTTCAGATGTCCATCCACACAGCAGGAGGTGACGTCCTACTGGGAATCAACATGATGGTGGACATCATGTATCTTATCAATATATCAATATATTGATAACATACATCAGGGGTGGCCAACCAGTCAGAGGTTAAGAGCCAAAATGTTACTATGTTACTGTAAAAAGATCCACATCATACACACAGTCACAGATGGCACCACCCCCCTCTCCTTCTCTCTTCTGTTCTCAGCCTTTCTCTGTGCTCCCTCACTCTCTTCCTCCCCTCTCTCTCTCACACAGACTAAATGAACATCTAGAACTTTACACACACACTCAAGATCCTCCCTCCCAAAGACACACACACCCTCACACAGACAGACACACATAGCTCTGCTCTGACAGATGTATTGTAAATGTCACACACCATAATATTGACAGAAATTGAATTAAACCTCTCCTACTAGTATTCAGAGGCCAGTTATTATCAACAATGAACATTGTGTGCACTCTCACACAAACTCTCAGTAAACTAAATGTGAACAAGTGTTTTATCTTCCTACGCATGTTGCTTCTTTAAATGAAATGAGTGGGACTTCTGACATTCCTTGCCTTGAACAATCCTCCACCTTGTTTCAGTTTTTGGTTTTCTGGAAACAAGATTTCAACCACGTCACTGAGGCATGTTTTAACAAACTCCCCTTCATTGTAGGGCTTTTTAGCTCGTGCTATGTTCCAAGCAACTTGATATGATGCAAGCGTTACGGTCTCCGAGTGCTTCCTTATTTTTTGGAAAAACTGTGTCTGCTTTTCCGCCTGACTTTTCAAGGTGTTTAACTTCTGCTTGTGAAGTTCAACACCTTTAGTGAATTCCTGGTGGATGGAGTGAGCATGGAGTGAGGTGAAATGGCGCTGAAGATGTGAAGCCTTGAAATGGGCTAATGACGTCTGGCATAGAAGGCTAAATGGCTTGCAATTGCGTTCTATCAAAAAAGATGAACTCTCCCACTCTACTAAAAACGTCCTATGGTCGTCTTCATATTTTCGCCTAGCTGTGCATTTTTTCCCTGCCATTTTAGGTTAGAACTCAGATGGTCAACTCAGATAGTGCTTGATAGGGTTTCCCCCCATCGAAGGTGATTGGTTCACTGCATCGCAGGCATTTTAGTGATTGGCTCTTGGGCCGCATCACAATTAGATGCGCTGTCGTGCTCTCATACTGACACCACTCACACTAGTGATGGGAATTCCGGCTCTTTTGAGTGAGCCGGCTCATTTGGCTCGGCTCACCAAGAAGAGCCGGCTCTTTCGGCTCCCAAACGGCTCTTCTATTTGACCACATATACCTTTTAGAATTCAATCAAATTGAGCCCTATTTTGACTAATTATTTATATGTGTACACATAGATCACTTAAATTATTCAATACATCCTTTGTACTGAAGTATTCAAAAGTAAAACATTTGTAATATAAATGATTAGCTGTGGCCAATAGTTTTCATTGCATTTCCAGACCCTTGTACCTCTGATAGCACCCAATGAATGACCTGACCTGCTTGTAGAACCAGGCTACACACAGCAGATAGCAACACCTAGAACAACTTAAGCATAGACATTTAAAATAAGGACAGCTACTGTATTTTTGTATATTTGACATTTTTATTTAAACAAAAAGCCCTAACAAAACAGCAGGGCTCTATTTCAGTATACAATATAGAACAAAAGACAGCAACAGCTGACATCAAATCTTAAAAAATATAAATTATCATAAATAAATAACATCATGAAAATAAATATCTTGCAATGCTCAAAACTGCAGAAAATAACAGTCTCTATCATAAAAAAACATCATAATGTATGTATAATAATAATGTATAATAATAATGTATAATAATAATGTATAATAATAATGTATAATAATAATGTATAATAATAATGTATAATAATGTATCATGTGTTGCACCACATGATGCACGTGCACGTGGTGCACACGTGCACGTGGTGCACGTGTGCACGTGGTAACATATGGTTAACATATCATCTAGATCTATTAATATAGAATAATACATCTATTCATGATACTTGTATGTGTATTTGATATGTAGTGTTTC
>JANIIK010000861.1:10000-24604 GCA_027704905.1 Muraenolepis orangiensis | reverse complement strand
TGGGGCTGAGTGGAGAGAGGGTGAGGAAAAGAGCGGGCTGAGGGGTGAGAGAGGGGAGAGAGCAGAGACTGGGCCTGGGTGAGAGGAGGGAGAGGAGTCAGAGAGACTGGGGCCTGGTGAGAGGGGGAGGATGCAGAGAGACTGGGGCCTGGGTGAGAGGAGGGGAGAGGAGCAGAAGAGACTGGGGCCTGGGTGAGAGGAGGGAGACAGGAGCAGAGAGACTGGGGCCTGGGTGAGAGGAGGGGAGAGGCAGAGAGACTGGGGCCTGGGTGAGAGGAGGGGAGAGGTGCAGAGAGACTGGGCCTGGGGTGAGAGGAGGGGAGAGGAGGCAGAGAGACTGGTGGCCTGGGTGAGAGGAGGGGAGAGGAGCAGAGAAGTACTGTGGCCTGGGTGAGAGGAGGGGAGAGGAGCAGAGAGGACTGGGGCCTGGGTGGAGGAGGGGAGAGGAGCGAGAGAGCCTGGGGCCTGGGTGAGAGGAGGTAGAGGAGCAAGATACTGGGCTGGTGAGAGGAGTGGGGATAGGAGCAGAGGAGACTGGGGGCCTGGTGAGAGGAGGGGAGAGGAGCAAGAGAGACGGCCTGGGTGAGAAGGAGGGGAGAGAGCAGAAAGACTGGGGCCTGGGTGAGAGAGGGGAGAGGAGTCAGAGAGACTGGGGCCTGTGTGAGAATGGTGCCGACAAACAGAAAGACCTAAAAACATACAATGCAAAAAGACATTATGTCAAAATATTTCAGTATAATAGGTACTTGGTCAGTACATGTATTCAGTAATAGGTACTTGGTCAGTACATGTATTCAGTAGCATAGGTACTTGTCAGTACATGTATTCAGTAGAATAGGTACTTGGTAGTACATGTATTCAGTAGAATAGGTACTTGGTTCAGTACATGTATTCAGTAGAACTAGGTACTTGGTCCAGTAATGTATTCAGTAGAATAGTACTGGGTCAGTACATGTATTCAGTAGAATAGGTACAGTGTCAGTACTTTGTACTCAGTAGAAAAGGTACTTTGTCGCAGCACGGTTCGATTAGAATCTAATCTAATATGAGTGACACATCTGTCTCTCTACTCCCTCCCCCACCCCACAGGCCACACACTACCACACACACACACACACACACCGCCTGAACAATCGATCTTTCTCTCTCCCTCTCGTCCTCCCCTCCCTCACCCCCTCCCCTCGCTCTCTCTCTCTCTCAATCCTCTCTCTCTCTCTCCTCCTGTCCTGTACTACTCTCTCTCTCTCTCTCTCTCTCTCTCTCTCCTCGGGCTGTTGTTCCATGACGTCACATCAGTCATGAACTATAATAACCTTATTTAAAATTATGAACCATAGACAGAGAGCTCTGAGGAACTAGAAGCTCAGACACCACAGTCTCCTGACCGTACTTTGAGTCATTTTCAATCAAATCAGCATCACATGATGTCATTTATTCTTCAGAACGCATACACACTTAATCAATGTAGACGATTGAATTACTGACTGCAACTGTTGAGAAGTTTCTTCTAAAATGGTTCACAGTCTTGTTGGGTTGGATTCTTCTTGTGTTGTTTCCTGTTCGTATTTCAGGTTACACCCTTTACTGGTAGGCACACACACACACACACATACACACACACACACACACACACACACACGCGCGCACACACACACACGCGCGCACAAACACCGCACACACAACAAACACGCACATACCAAATAGACAAGAGATAGACAGATAGAAAGACAGACAGACAGACACACATACTTACACACACACACACACACACACACACACACACACACACACACCACACACACACACACACACACCACACACACATACATACACACACACACACACACACACAGATACACCTACACAAATACAGACCACACACACAGTCAAGTCAAGTCAAGTCCAGTTTATTGTCACTTCACAGTTTACACAAGTATAAAGCAGTGAGTGGAAATCTGATGTGCAAAACCCGACGACAGACAGCAGTTATACAAATAGATAACATTTATAGAACAGAATAGAAAAAAGAAGTAAAAACATATAAATAAAAATGCAATTCATAAATGCGATATATGGGCTCAGAAAAAGATCAATATGTATATATAAATGGATGTAATAACATCTCCATTGTTATATGCTATAGGCCCTTGTTCAGCAGCCTGATGGCCTGACTGTGGAAGCTGTCTCTGAGTCTATTTGTACGGCACGTGATACTGAGGTATCGCCTGGCTGACGGTGAAAGAATACAGCTCGTGGCTGGGGCACACACACACACACACACACACACCACAACCACACACACACACACCCACACACACACACACACCCCCACACCCATACACACACACACACACACACACCCCAACACACAGATACAGGCACAGTTGTCACTTCCTCTCACCACACAGGATGTGTGTTTAGCTGCTGGAGGGGAGAGGTGCAGAGAGACTGGGGCCTGGGTGAGAGGAGGGAGAGGAGCAGAGAGACTGGGGCCTGGGTGAGAGGAGGGGAGAGGAGCAGAGAGACTGGGGCCTGAGGGTGAGAGGAGGGGAGAGGAGCAGAGAGACTGGGGCCTGAGTGAGAGGAGGGGAGAGGAGCAGAGAGACTGGGGCCTGAGGGGTGAGAGGAGGGGAGAGGAGCAGAGAGACTGGGGCCTGGGTGAGAGGAGGGGAGAGGTGCAGAGAGACTGGGGCCTGGGTGAGAGGAGGGGAGAGGAGCAGAGAGACTGGGCCTGGGTGAGAGGAGGGGAGAGGAGCAGAGAGACTGGGGCCTGGGTGAGAGGAGGGGAGAGGAGCAGAGAGACTGGGGGCCTGAGGGTGAGAGGAGGGGAAGGTGCAGAGAGACTGGGGCCTGGTGAGAGGAGGGGAGAGGCAGAGAGACTGGGGCCTGGGTGAGAGGAGGGGAGAGGTGCAGAGAGACTGGGGCCTGGGTGAGAGGAGGGAGAGGGCAGAGAGACTGGGCCTGGTGAGAGGAGGGGAGAGGAGCAGAGAGACTGGGGCCTGGGTGAGAGGAGGGGAGAGGAGCAGAGAGACTGGGGCCTGGGTGAGAGGAGGGGAGAGGAGCAGAGAGACTGGGGCCTGGGTGAGAGGAGGGGAGAGGAGCAGAGACTGGGGCCTGGGTGAGAGGAGGGAGAGGAGCAGAGAGACTGGGGCCTGGGTGAGAGGAGGGGAGAGGAGCAGAGAGACTAGGGGCCTGGGTGAGAGGAGGGGAGAGGAGCAGAGAGACTGGGGCCTGGGTGAGAGGGGGCCAGACAAAACAGAACAAGACTAAAACAATACAAGGAAAAACATTATGTACACAAATATTCAGTAGAATAGGTACTTGGTCAGTACATGTATTCAGTAGAATAGGTACTTGGTCAGTACATGTATTCAGTAGAATAGGTACTTGGTCAGTACATGTATTCAGTAGAATAGGTACTTGGTCAGTACATGTATTCAGTAGAATAGGTACTTGGTCAGTACATGTATTCAGTAGAATAGGTACTTGGTCAGTACATGTATTCAGTAGAATAGGTACTTGGTCAGTACATGTATTCAGTAGAATAGGTACAGTGTCAGTACTTGTACTCAGTAGAAAAGGTACTTTGTCAGCACATGTCGATTAGAATCTAATCTAATATGAGTGACACATCTGTCTCTCTACTCCCCCCCCCACAGACACACACACACACACACACACAACACCACACAACCTGAACAATCGATCTTTCTCTCTCCCTCTCTCCTCCCCTCCTCACCCCCCCCCTCCTCTCTCTCTCTCTCTCTCTCTCTCCTCTCTCCTCCTTGTCCTTACTACTCTCTCTCTCTCTCTCTCTCTCTCTCTCTCGGCTGTTGTTCCATGACTCACCTCAGTCATGAACTATAATAACCTTATTAAAATATGAACCATAGACAGAGAGCTCTGATGACTAGAAGCTCAGACACACACAGTCTCTGACCGTACTTTGATTCATTTTCAATCAAATCAGATCACATGATGTCATTTATTATTCAGAAGCATACACACTTAATCAATATAGACTATTGATTACTGACTGCAACTGTTGAGAAGTTTCTCTAAAATGGTTCACCAGTCTTGTTGGGTTGGATTCTTCTTGTGTTGTTTCCTGGTTCCTATTTTCAGGTTCAACCCTTTACTGGTAGGCACACACACACACACACATACACACACACACACACACACACACAACGCGCGCACAACACACACACGCGCGCACAAACACGCAGACACACAAACACGCACATACACAAATAGACAAGAGATAGACAGATAGAAAGACAGACAGACAGACACACATACTTACACACACACACACACACACACACACACACACACACACACACACACACACACCACACACACACACACCACATACATACACACACACACACACACACACAGATACACCTACACCAATACAGACAACACACACAAGTCAAGTCAAGTCAAGTCCAGTTTTATTGTCACTTCACAGTTTACACAAGTTAAAGCAGTGAGTGGAAATCTGATGTGCAAAACCCGACGACAGACAGCAGTTTATACAAATAGATAACATTTAATAGAACAGAATAGAAAAAAAGTAAAAACATATAAATAAAATGCAATTCATAAAATGCGATATATGGGCTCAGAAAAAGATCAATATGTATATATAAATGGATGTAATAACATCTCCATTGTTATATGCTATAGGCCCTTGTTCAGCAGCCTGATGGCCTGACTGTGGAAGCTGTCTCTGAGTCTATTTGTACGGCACGTGATACTGAGGTATCGCCTGGCTGACGGTGAAAGGAATACAGCTCGTGGCTGGGGCACACACACACACACACACACACACAACACACACACACACACCCACACACACACACACACACACCACACCCATACACACACACACACACACACACCCATACACACAGATACAGGCACAGTTGTCACTTCCTCTCAACCACACAGGATGTGTGTTTAGCTGCTGGAGGGGAGAGGTGCAGAGAGACTGGGGCCTGGGTGAGAGGAGGGGAGAGGAGCAAGAGACTGGGGCCTGGGTGAGAGGAGGGGAGAGGAGCAGAGAGACTGGGGCCTGAGGGGTGAGAGGAGGGGAGAGGAGCAGAGAGACTGGGGCCTGAGTGAAGGAGGGGAGAGGAGCAGAGAGACTGGGGCCTGAGGGGTGAGAGGAGGGGAGAGGAGCAGAGAGACTGGGGCCTGGGTGAGAGGAGGGGAGAGGTGCAGAGAGACTGGGGCCTGGGTGAGAGGAGGGGAGAGGAGCAGAGAGACTGGGGCCTGGGTGAGAGGAGGGGAGAGGAGCAGAGAGACTGGGGCCTGGGTGAGAGGAGGGAGAGGAGCAGAGAGACTGGGGCCTGAGGGTGAGAGGAGGGGAGAGGTGCAGAGAGACTGGGGCCTGGGTGAGAGGAGGGGAGAGGTGCAGAGAGACTGGGGCCTGGGAGAGTGGGGAGGCAGAGAGACTGGGCTGGGTGAGAGGGGTGAGGAGCAGAGAGACTGGGGCCTGGGTGAGAGGAGGGGAGAGGAGCAGAGAGACTGGGGCCTGGGTGAGAGGAGGGGAGAGGAGCAGAGAGACTGGGGCCTGGGTGAGAGGAGGGGAGAGGAGCAGAGAGACTGGGGCCTGGGTGAGAGGAGGGAGAGGAGCAGAGAGACTGGGGCCTGGGTGAGAGGAGGGGAGAGGAGCAGAGAGACTGGGCCTGGGTGAGAGGAGGGGAGAGGAGCAGAGAGACTGGGGCCTGGGTGAGAGGAGGGGAGAGGAGCAGAGAGACTGGGGCCTGGGTGAGAGGAGGGAGAGGAGCAGAGAGACTGGGGCCTGGGTGAGAGGAGGGAGAGGAGCAGAGAGACTGGGGCCTAGGTGAGAGGGGGCCAGACAAAACAGAACAAGACTAAAACAATACAAGGAAAAACATTATGTACACAAATATTCAGTAGAATAGGTACTTGGTCAGTACATGTATTCAGTAGAATAGGTACTTGGTCAGTACATGTATTCAGTAGAATAGGTACTTGGTCAGTACATGTATTCAGTAGAATAGGTACTTGGTCAGTACATGTATTCAGTAGAATAGGTACTTGGTCAGTACATGTATTCAGTAGAATAGGTACTTGGTCAGTACATGTATTCAGTAGAATAGGTACTTGGTCAGTACATGTATTCAGTAGAATAGGTACAGTGTCAGTACTTGTACTCAGTAGAAAAGGTACTTTGTCAGCACATGTCGATTAGAATCTAATCTAATATGAGTGACACATCTGTCTCTCTACTCCCCCCCCCCACAGACACACACACACACACACACACACACACAACCTGAACAATCGATCTTTCTCTCTCCCTCTCTCCTCCCCTCCTCACCCCCCCCCCTCTCTCTCTCTCTCTCTCTCTCTCTCTCTCCTCCTGTCCTTACTACTCTCTCTCTCTCTCTCTCTCTCTCTCTCTCGGCTGTTGTTCCATGACTCACTCAGTCATGAACTATAATAACCTTATTAAAATATGAACCATAGACAGAGAGCTCTGATGACTAGAAGCTCAGACACACACAGTCTCTGACCGTACTTTGATTCATTTTCAATCAAATCAGATCACATGATGTCATTTATTATTCAGAAGCATACACACTTAATCAATATAGACTATTGATTACTGACTGCAACTGTTGAGAAGTTTCTCTAAAATGGTTCACAGTCTTGTTGGGTTGGATTCTTCTTGTGTTGTTTCCTGGTTCCTATTTCAGGTTACACCCTTTACTGGGAGGACACACACACACACAGGCCTGTATAGTGTACTTTATTAGTCATTAGAACTGATCAACTTAAGAACTGGAGCTTCACTGCCGGCGTGTCATGTTATTTAGGCTAAGAGAGAACCATGGGCACTGGTCAATATGGTTAAGTTAGAATTACTATTTATATATATATATATATATATTTTAACTACTTATTTTATCCCGAGGGAAATTACTTCTCTGCATTTTGACCCATCCTAGTGTTAGGAGCAGCCATTAGTACAGCGCCCGGGGAGCAGTGTAGGGGTGCCTTGCTCAAGGGCACTAAGGCAGCTCCAAGCCAAGTCCTTATCCACTGAGCTACTGCCCCCCCAATATATATATATATATATAATATATATATATGTGTGTATATATATGTATACATATGTATATATATATATATATACATGTATATATGTATATACATATATGTATATATGTATATATATATATATATAGCTATATATATATACATTATATATATGTGCATATATGTATATATATATATATATGTGTGTATATATATGTATACATATGTTATATATGTATATATGTATATATATATATATATCTATATATATATATATAATATATATATATATTATATATATGTGTATATATATATGTGTATTATATATATATATATACACTGGCGGCCTGGAGACCAGCTGGCCCCTTGCCAGCTCTTCTCATATGCGGCTCCTGTCATCTCCCAAATGGCCGTAGCATATTTCTAAACATGCTTTATTTGGATAAACTGAACACATATGTATAATCTACATAGGTACATTGTCACGTAATAAAATAATAAAACTTAATAAAGTGACTTAATTACAGTCCTACAGCGAAATCTAAAACAGCTTTTAGCCGGGCTCAAATTCTGTACTGGTTGGTGAAATGCATTCTGGGATATGCTGGCCAGAAGGATGCAGAAGGCCGTGTTCCATTTCAGGGTCTGCAGCCTAAAAGGCTGCATTTGAAGGCTGCATACGTCACAGCCGCCGCGACAAGGCTGTCCCATTTCGTCGGCTCCTTCAAATGCAGCCTTCAAATGCAGCCTTAATTTCCCGAAATTGAAGTGTGCATCGATGCAGACTTCTGCAGCCTTCGGTGCCAGAATATCCCAGAATGCATTTCACCAACCGAACAGAATTGTGGGCCGTGTTCAATTTCAGGACAGAATTTGAGCCCGGCTAAAAGCTGTTTTAGATCTCGCTGTAGCACTGTAATTCAGTCACTTATTAAGTTTTATTATTTTATTACGCGACAATATACCTATGTAGATTATACATATTTTTCAGTTTATCCAAATAAAGCCTGTTTAGAAATATGCTACGGCGATTTCGGAGATGTCGGGAGCCGCATATGGGAAGCGCTGGCGCGGGCCAGCTGATCTCCCAGGCCGCCAGTGTGTGTATATATATATATATAATATATATAATATATATTATATAATATATATAATATATATATAATATATAATATAATATATATTATATTATATTATATATATTATATTATATTATATATATAATATATAATAATATATATATATATATATATATATATATATATATATATATATATATGTATGTATGTATACATATATATATATATATATAACAATAAAGATTGGTTAATATTGGTGAAGTTATAATTCCTATTAATAATATATAGATATATATATATATCTATATACCGTATTGACCCGAATATAAGACGACCCCGATTATAAGACGACCCCTCTTTTTCAAGACTCTTTTTTGGAAAAAATTAAAAAAAAAAATTTTGAAGACCAAATATTTGTTTTATAAAGAAAATATTTTTTTTGGAAAATAATGATAACGCACATCACACATTGTGTTCAAATTTGCCTAACTTGGCAAACAAAAACAAAACAGGCTAGATAGATTGCAATGAAACAGTAGTGCAATAAAACAGTAGTGCAATCAAATAGTAGAGCAATGAAACCGAACATCAGTCTATTGGTCACATCACGTCTTCTCATTCAGCTCGTCTTCTACATCGCTGGTTGTTCCTCTCACTCCCGCTATCGTCACTCACGGTGTCTGCTCCCCGTCTCCTCCCACATCACGTCATCCTCGCTGCCATCCATGGCATTTGATACGCAACATTTCTTAAACCCATTAATGCTTTCTGGGAAACGTAAGCCCATGCTTGCAAGATCCATTCACAGAGCAAACGTACTGCAGGCTTTTGGATTTTTCCAGACGGTGTCAGTGCGTGATTAGCAGCCAGGAGCCACTCTGTGGATCTCTTGCGCAGATGAACCTTGAATGGTTTGTTAACGACCACATCCAACACCTGCAGCTGGCTTGTCATTCCGCCCGGTATGATCACTAGGTCACTAGGTTTTGACTGGCTCAGTCAAGTGTCCACTAAGGGCAGGCGCTGGGCTTGTCCTGTGTCGCAATGACAGGTGTCTGATGTCTCTGCTTCGTTTATCACCATTATCTTAAAATTGGCATCGTAACTTCGTCTCTTCTGTTTATTAACTTGCCCTACTTTTGAGCCACTTTTTCAAGTTGGTCGCGGTGTCTCTCCATTTCTATCTCTCCAGGTAACTGTTTTTATGTACTGTTACTTTAAGACTTTGAGTTACTTTAAGTGTCGCGCGGTGTCTCGGAACACTCGTTTGGCGCGATCTGTTGTTGCGCAATTACATGTGCAATTACGGTACATCGAAAAGTCTAAACCCCGATTATAAGACGACCCCTCTTTTTCAGATTTTTTTCTTGGAAAAAAAAACCCGTCTTATATTCGGGTCAATACGGTATATATAGATATATATATGTATATATATATATATATATACACATATATATATAGATATATCTATATATATCTATATATATATATATATATATGTATATATATATATCTATATATATACACATATATATATATATATATATATATTAATAGGAATTATAACTTCACCAATATTAACCAATCTTTATTTACCCATGGTTCTGTCTTAGCCGAAATAACATCAAACGTCGACGCCGGCGGTGAAACTCCAGCTCCTTAAGTTCATTAGTTAAAAAGAATACTGAATACAAATCATCCATTTTTAACACGCAATTGATTTTCCTCGTATTATTAAACTCTCAAAAAGACGCTTCTAGTTGGACTATCTCCGCGGCTCTGGTCAGCGCGCGACGACGGTGGGCGTGGCGCTTGGTGACGCAGCTGGTGACGCATTCAGGAAGTACTCCGTAGGCTAGACCGTCCCATTTAACACGTTTTTGAAGCAGCCTTCGAAGCAGCCTTAAGACTGCAGCCTTCGGATGCAGCCGAAGGATGCAGCCTTAAGGCTGCAGACCCTGAAATGGAACACGGCCGAAGTCTGCATCGATGACACTTCAATTTGAAGGAATAAGGCTGCATTTGAAGGCTGCATTTGAAGGCTGCATTGAAGGCTGCATTTGAAGGCTGCATTTGAAGGCTGCATTTGAAGGAGCCTACGAAATAGGACAGGCCTTCAAATGCGGCCTAAAAGGATGCAGACCCTGAAATGGAACACAGCTGTGGTGAACCGGCCCGCTTCCTGCTCCTCCCCCGCAACAACAGTGTGTGTGTGACACGATACTCTGCTGCCCTCTGGTGGAGAGACACCGCAGGTGCAGCCCAACACACATTGTTCCACAGACAGCTCTGAGCTTATAACAACGCACCCGGTTATTTCCGCTCGGAGAAGAGCCACACACACACACACACACACACACACACACGCAAACACACACCCATACACACACACACACATACACACACACACACCACACACACACACACACACACACACACACACACTCTCTCCTCTCACTCCCGTTCTAACTCTCTCGTGACTCTCTCCCTCCCGTTCCCACGCAACCCGCTCCGCCTCCCCCTAGCGCTCTCAGCCAATGAGCCTCCATAGTGGACACTTCCCCCCAAACACATGCAGGTAAACAAACACACCCAGACAACAGCCAATGAACTCCCCAAGCCCCTTAGTCCTGGAGGGAGACCCATGGTGGGCCAGGACCCAGCCTTACAGGGAGGTCCCCAAGCCCCTTAGTCCTGGAGGGAGACCCATGGTGGGCCAGGACCCAGCCTTACAGGGAGGTCCCCAAGCCCCTTAGTCCTGGAGGGAGACCCATGGTGGGCCAGGACCCAGCCTTACAGTGAGGTCCCCAGGACACTGGACCTTTAATACTTCTAGATATTCATCTAGATATACATCTAGATATATATCTATATCTATATCTATAGATATAGATATAGATATAGATATATATGTATATATACATATATATCTGCACATATCTGCATATATACCAGCAGGGGACCTGGAGGATCCAGCAGGGGGACCTGGGTCCAGCAGGGGGACCCGGGTCCAGCAGGGGGACCCGGGTCCAGCAGGGGGACCCGGGTACCATTAGGGGGACCTGGGTCCAGCAGGGGGACCTGGGTCCAGCAGGGGTACCTGGGCCAGCAGGGGGACCCGGGTCCAGCAGGGGGACCCGGGTCCAGCAGGGGGACCCGGGTCCAGTAGTGGGACCCGGGTCCAGCAGGGGGACCCGGGACCAGCAGGGGGACCTGGGTCCAGCAGGGGGACCTGGGTCCAGCAGGGGGACCCGGGTCCAGTAGGGGGACCCGGGTCTAGCAGGGGGACCCGGGTCCAGCAGTCAAGTAAGGGGTCCTGGGGGGTCCAGCAGGGGGACCGGGTCTAGCAGGGGCACCTGGGTCCAGCAGGGGGACCTGGGTCTAGCAGGGGGACCTGGTCCAACAGGGGGACCCGGGTGCAGCAGGGGGACCCGGGTCCAGCAGGGGGACCTGGGGGTCCAGCAGGGGGACCTGGGTCCAGCAGGGGGACCTGGGTCTAGCAGGGGGACCCGGGTCCAGTAGTGGGACCCGGGTCCAGCAGGGGGACCCGGGACCAGCAGGGGGACCTGGGTCCAGCAGGTGGACATGGGTCCAGCAGGGGGACCTGGGTCCAGCAGGGGGACCAGGTCTAGCAGGGGGACCTGGGTCCAGCAGGGGGACTTGGGTCTAGCAGGGGGACCTGTTCCAGCAGGGGGACCCGGGTGCAGCAGGGGGACCTGGGGGGTCCAGCAGGGGGACCTGGGTCTAGCAGGGGGACCCGGGGTCCAGCAGTGGGACCCAGGGGTCCAGCAGGGGGACCCTGGGTCCAGCAGGGGGACCTGGGTCCAGCAGGGGGACCCGGGTCCAGTAGGGGGACCCGGGTCTAGCAGGGGGACCCGGGTCCAGCAGTCAAGTAGGGGGACCTGGGGGGTCCAGCAGGGGGACCCGGGTCTAGCAGGGGCACCTGGGTCCAGCAGGGGGACCTGGGTCTAGCAGGGGGACCTGGTCCAACAGGGGGACCCGGGTGCAGCAGGGGGACCCGGGTCCAGCAGGGGGACCTGGAGGGTTAGCGTTGGCTAAGTTAGCGTTGGCTACACTTGGCTAAGTTAGTGTTGGCTACCCTTGGCTAAGTTAGAGTAGGCTACACTTGGCTATGTTAGCGTAGGCTACACTTGGCTATGTTAGTGTTGGCTACACTTGGCTAAGTTAGAGTGGCTACACTTGGCTATGTTAGAGTTGGCTACACTTGGCTATGTTAGAGTAGGCTACACTTGGCTATGTTAGTGTTGGCTACACTTGGCTAAGTTAGAGTTGGCTACACTTGGCTATGTTAGAGTTGGCTACACTTGGCTATGTTAGAGTAGGCTACACTTGGCTATGTTAGAGTAGGCTATACTTGGCTATGTTAGTGTTGGCTACTATTGGCCATGTAAGCGTTTGCTACTCTTGACTAAGTTAGCGTTGGCTACACTTGGCTAAGTTAGAGAGAGTTAGAGAGAGAGGAGTAAGGAGAGGAGAGGTGAGAGAGAGAGAGAGAGAGAGAGAGAGAAGAGAGAGAGAGAGAGAGAGAGAGAGAGAGAGAGAGAGAGAGAGAGAGAGAGAGGAGTAATGAGTGACTCATATTGCTCTCTACTCCCCGCCCCCCACACACACACACACCCTGAACAATCTATCTCTCTCTCTCTCTCTCTCTCTCTCTCTCTCTCTCTCTCTCTCTCTCTCTCTCTCTCTCTCTCCCTCCTTCCTACCCCTCTCTCTCTCTCTCTCTCTCTCTCCTCTCTCTCTCTCTCTCTCTCTCTCTCTCTCTCTCTCTCTCTCTCTCTCTCTCTCTCTCTCGGCTGTTGTTCCATGACTCACTCAGTCATGAACTATAATAACCTTATTAAAATATGAACCATAGACAGAGAGCTCTGAGGACCAGAAGCTCAGACACACACGTCTCTGACCGTACTTTGATTCATTTTCAATAAAATCAGAATTGTACAATATTGTAACATGATGTCATTTATTATTCAGAAGCAAACACTTTAATCAATATAGACTATTGATTACTGACTGCAACTGTTGAGAAGTTTCTCTAAAATGGTTCACAGTCTTGTTGGGTTGGATTCTTCTTGTGTTGTTTCCTGGTTCGTATTTCAAGTTACAGCCTTTACTGGTAGGACACACACACACACACACACACACACACACACACACACACACACACACACACACACACACACACACACACACACACACACACACACACACACATGGCCCCAGACAGGCCTGTTTAGTGTACTTTATTAGTCATTAGAACTGATCAACTTAAGAACTGGAGCTTCACCGCCGGCGAAGTTAGAATTACTATTTATATATATATATATATATATATATATATATATATATATTTGTGTATATATGTATATATATATATATATATATACAATATATATATATATATATATAACATATATATAATATATGTATATATATACATATATATATATATATATATAATATATGTATTTATATATATATGTTATATATATGTATATATATATATATACATACACTGGCGGCCTGGAGACCAGCTGGCCCTTGCCAGCTCTTCTCATATGCGGCTCCTGTCATCTCCCAAATGGCCGTAGCATATTTCTAAACAGGCTTTATTTGGATAAACTGAACACATATGTATAATCTACATAGGTACATTGTCACGTAATAAAATAATAAAACTTAATAAAGTGACTTAATTACAGTCCTACAGCGAAATCTAAAACAGCTTTTAGCCGGGCTCAAATTCTCTACTGGTTGGTGAAATGCATTCTGGGATATGCTGGCCAGAAGGCTGCAGAAGTCTGCATCGATGACACTTCAATTTGGGGGAATAAGGCTGCATTTGAAGGCATTTGAGGCTGATTTGAAGGCTGCATTTGAAGGCTGCATTTGAAGGCTGCATTTGAAGGCTGCATTGAAGGAGACTACGAAATAGGACAGGCCTTCAAATGCGGCCTAAAAGGATGCAGACCCTGAAATGGAACACAGCTGTGGTGAACCGGCCCGCTTCCTGCTCCTCCCCCGCAACAACAGTGTGTGTGTGACACGATACTCTGCTGCCCTCTGGTGGAGAGACACCGCAGGTGCAGCCCAACACACATTGTTCCACAGACAGCTCTGAGCTTATAACAACGCACCCGGTTATTTCCGCTCGGAGAAGAGCACATTTCCACACACACACACACACACGCGCGGATGCACGCACGCACGCACGCTCGCACACACACACACACACACACACACACACACACACACACACGCACACACGCACACAAGCACGCACCCACACACGCACACACGCACCCTCTCCTCCCACTCCCGTTCTAAGTCTCGCGTGACTCTCTCACTCCCGTTCCCACGCAACCCAGTGAGCTCCCCAGGACACTGGGCCTTTAATACTTCTAGATATACATCTAGATATATA
>JANIIK010000861.1:0-2500 GCA_027704905.1 Muraenolepis orangiensis | reverse complement strand
TGTGTGTGTGTGAACAATGTGAACATGGTGGTCTCCTGGCTTTGTGCTAAGCCGGCGCGGTGAGCCCAGGTGGCCGAGCGATCCTGGAACAAGCGCATCGCCGCGGCAACTAAATGATCCCAAAGTCATTGAGCAGGGAAGCAACCATCTTCCTGTTTGTACCTTAGATTAGCCGGCTTGTTGATTGGATTACCAGCAGGCATGAAGTCTGAAG
Source organism: Muraenolepis orangiensis (assembly GCA_027704905.1). Classification (NCBI taxonomy): domain Eukaryota; kingdom Metazoa; phylum Chordata; class Actinopteri; order Gadiformes; family Muraenolepididae; genus Muraenolepis; species Muraenolepis orangiensis. The sequence goes on along the minus strand of JANIIK010000861.1, from coordinate 2,286 downwards.
GACACGTTTAGAGGGCTGGCTAACCAACAACCTGCGCCTAACATGTTGAGCGCTACCACAATGTAGCACATCTGCTGTATAAAACACACACAGAGGGTTTATACATGTGAGGGTTCTGAATGTGTGTGTGTGTGTGTGTGCGTGTGTGTGTGTGCGTGTGTGTGTGTGTGTGTGGTGTGTGTGTGTGTGTGTGTGGCGTGTGAGCATGCTTGGGTCCACTCCATACAGCATGTGAAGCAGGTCTGTCAGAGTGTAGCGGTGGGCTTTATGTGGAGGCCTGTCAGCGACCATCAGCCTCGTCAGCTTATCACCTTGGCTCTGACTCCGCCCTCTTTTCCGTACCGCTGGCCATTGCAAGCTGCTTCACCGTCGCCACCAGCAATGGACTTTTCTGCTTTTTAAAACTGATTGGGGTTCATATCACAGCCATTCATTTCCCTGCCTTTAAAATCGATGGGACATTGATTATATAAAGCCTTGAGTGTCCTAAACGCACCAGCCGGGTTTGACTCATATTGATCGGCATGTCGATCAACCGCCTCAACGAGAAGCTACAATATCACAGCTGAGGGATCAGGAGCAGATCTGATTCCGCCTCCCCACCACCACACACCACCACCACCACCACCACCACCCACCAACCACCACCCACCACCCACCCACCACCCACCCACCACCAACCACCCACCACCACCCACCACCACACCACCACCCACCACCCACCACCCACCACCCACCACCACCCACCACCCACCACCCACCACCAGCTGTTCAGCTGCTATACAGGCAGCCCATACAAAGCTGGGCTTCATGGAAACCCCATTGTAGCTCAACTCCAATCAACCCAATTATGAACATCATATTGTGTTCCATTTGCAGTTCTTCATGGAAATGTTTGTGATATATCCTGATTTTCATAGTTGAGCTAGCACCTAATGTCAATTTAATGTGCGTCATTTCGCTGGCACAATTATAGTTTAATATGGTGTGCTGAACTGGATGGCAGCTCAATGTAGAGTCACATGACTGTTATCTATTAGCCAACCCCACTGCTGTGGTTAAACTAAATACTTATGGTTAGTGACACACTACTAACGGCTCTCCATGTCTTCGGCTGACCCTCTCACTGCTGGCTTTTGTACCAGACATGTTGGAACACTAGTGTGTAAACGCCACTCAGCCCTTAATGCATGTTTGTACTATTTTATACTTTTATTGAATTTGGCAGGATGTATTTTAAAAAATCTCAAAAACCCATTAGCATTGTGTGAGGCCTGGACGAATAGGACGCCCGGCAGGCCAAGCTCAATGTCTAATATAGACATAGAGTGTGGATGTGATGGGGATACTGACTCACTCTCCAGCGACACACACACACACACACACACACACACACACACACACACACACACACACACACACACACACACACACACACACACACACACTGAAGCTCAGCCGCTGAGTGATGTCACAGCAGTCTCTGCAACAGCGCTTGGTTTTCGTTTTTTTTTCTTTTGGCCCGGGACATGCTCACTGCACATGCACACTGCACATACACACTGCACATGCTCACTGCACATGCACACTGCACACGCTCACTGCACATGCACACTGCACATGCTCACTGCACATGCTCACTGCACATGCACACTGCACATGCACACTGCACACGCTCACTGCACATGCACACTGCACATGCACACTGCACATGCACACTGCACATGCACACTGCACATGCACACGGGACATGCACACTGCACATGCACACTGCACATGCTCACTGACATGCACACTGCACATGCTCACTGCACATGCACACGGGACATGCACACTGCACATGCACATCGACATGCTCACTGCACATGCACACTGCACATGCACACTGCACATGCTCACTGCACATGCACACTGCACATGCACACTGGACATGCACACTGCACATGCACACTGCGACATGCACACTGCACATGCACACTGCACATGCTCACTGCACATGCTCACTGCACATGCACACTGCACATGCACACTGCACACTGCACATGCTCACTGCACATGCACACTGGACATGCACACTGCACATGCACACTGCACATGCTCACTGCACATGCTCACTGGACATGCTCACTGCACATGCACACTGCACATGCACACTGGACATGCTCACTGCACATGCTCACTGCACATGCTCACTGCACATGCACACTGCACATGCACACTGTTGCATAATGATTTTTCTCATAGGCTCTGCAGGTTTACAGGTACGATAACACATTTGAGTTATAA